>UXGD01005683.1:0-13946 GCA_900474315.1 Torymus auratus
AGTAAAAATTAATTAAAGGAATAATTAAATAAAGTTTGAGGAAGCTAAGTGCCAATGAATTGGCAGCGGTTTTTTAATTTGTTACATCTCAAACTCATTAAGATTTATTATCATCCAAAAAATTGTAAAAAAAGTCGATCTTGAACTTTAATAAAATAAGGAAAAAAAAGGATTACAAGCGACTCTCGCAATAATAAAACTTGAAATAATATGACTTATTAAATACTTTCATTTTTCTGCATCAGTGAATTATTGTTTTTATATAGATTCTTTATATTTACACACGAGTTGTGTAGGATTGGAATTAGTAGACGGTGGTAGTAGAATGCCCCTAACAAATAATAGCGAGCGTCACGACCAAGTAGTGACAATCGTCGACAGTAGTCACTCGATCTCATCACGCATAAGAGCTCTCGAACATTCATTTCCTTTATAATCAATATATATCTATGCGTTGCATCGCGCTTGTTTACCACGGGCAAGGTTACTCGATTAGCCATTCGAGCGACTGCAGTCAGTCGCGCTGTGTACACTGAAGCCATATCTCCGGGGGGAGAAGGTAACGGCTAATCTTCGCAACGCAACTTTAATCAACGTCACCGCGACAATTCACGAGGACGAGTCACGAGGAGGATATATCGCTTTCGAGAAGCGTCGCGAGTTAATTGTGCTGAAACAGCTGTAGACAGAAGATTGCTGAATCAGTGAATCAGTGGGAGAGAGAGAGAGAGAGAGAATTGCAAGTTACACATCTGAAATGATAATCCCACGTGATCTTTTCGTGCTGTCTCGTTACAGAGGATTCGACAGTGATGAAGACGGTTCATTAGCGACACCTTTGTCAATTAAAACTGAAGAAGGGGAATACTTGAATGACGTAAAGTGGCAGAGGATATTAAGTAATGAAAATATAATGAGAGAATCTTATCATCATATGTTTTGTAAACGATTTTGAGTCTTATTCTATGGAGGAAAAATTTACCAATGTCATCGCATCTAGATTATACATGTGATAAGAGAAACACGAGATACATTTACTAATCAGAATACATTATCAAACCTTTTATCTACTGATCGGTATATATTCTCTTTGATTGCTAGTAATCAGCTGCCCATATGTATATCTTAGATATTACATCAAATAAATTTTACGGCAATCTTCAAAGGAAATATTATTTAGTACTGTAGGTAATTAATTAATTCGACTGTATCATCAAAATTAGATGCTATTCGGTGATACACATAATTCTCTGTTATTACCATGCTCTATGTTATATTGCTATACAAACATTATTATTATTATTATTGTGGCATTACCTGTGGACTAATTTCAAGTACTAATGAAATATTCTATTAAATATTCTATCTCAATCAATATAATTAAAACTGTAATTCTATTTGAAGTGAAATAATAAATATAATTTTAAATTTATGCTATATAAAAATAGAAGCAGTAGTGTCTTTACGAACGTACAACGAAGCGACTAAAAGGAGAAACAAAGTTAACTTTATCAATGCCAAGTCGATCGAGACTTTTTGAGATACGGAGCGTTAAATGAGCGCATCGTTGATTTTCCCCTACATTGCATCCTAATGAAGTGTCGCGGGGAAATCGACTGCGGCGCACGTGTTACAATTTAAAGCCTGTGCATACTTGATTCGCATCGAAACATTACATAAATACCGCACTATCCCCCGCGTAATAATTTCCGCAAATCCGCGGCGACATTTCAGACCCTAATATCCAAGCCCTGCGGACAAGTTTGACATTCCGATGAGCGTTTACAGCAGATTTTACTTATTTGGTCGTCATAACTTAGATTTTCCGAGGATTAGAACGACGGCCGTAAATTCCACAGATTCTCAAAGTTAATGTGTATAGCCCTAATAACTGGCTCTTGTATTTGCGAGTGGCAAGATGTGACTAGTGACCTTATTCTTATACAAAATTTTGTATCTGACAGTAGCAAAGAGTGGATAATAACTTATGTTATAGCTTATAGCGGAAATATAAATTTCCAAAATGTACTGTTACTGCTTTATCCTTTCTTATTTCGCCAAAAATACCGTAAAATCGAAAAAATTAATTTCCCGGTCGGCATTAAATTTTCGTAAAGTCCCACCATCATAATAAATAATTATTCCCGTCATCCAAGAAAAGGCTGGAAATGAATTTCGCAATATCGCGCTCGTGCAAGACTACAGCATTCGACGATCTCTGCACACTGAGGGTGAATTAACTCGAAGCAATGAGTCGCGACGGAATCGATCCGCGCCCGTCTCGCAGCTGTGCAGCGACTATAGTTATAAGACCTATAGGTATAAGGCTCAATAACGCGCCCCAGCGAGCGTCGAATTCACGCGGCCGGATGTGGGAGCGGTGTCAAAGTCAAGGTCCAGGATGCTGCGAATGTTAATAAGCTGCAAGGGCTTTCCAATTCGATTGGATGGGAATTCAGGATATGGAGGCGATGAGCATTTCGTTTAAATATTTCGAGCTGGCAATGAAATTCTCATAAAAATGCGAAAGTTTTTAGGTGGAAAATTGTGTAATTTTATATTGTCAGAATTAATCAATAAACTAGGTTATTCTTATTGATCTTCATATTTATAGAATTTAAATAGACTATCATCATTATTCGACGGGATCTGTGAACGACACTAGATTGTTCCGCAAATCTTCTAAATTATCTTTAGTATAAAAGGGATTTTTGACCATTTTCACATTGAACACTATGGAGTGTTAGCATGTATATACATTATAGAATATAAGAAGTACATTCAATTATAAATAGGACACTTACGAATAAACTTACTGATAAACCTGGCGGTATATCTACCAAGAAGGTAACATTTTTTTCAAAAAGGAATATCGGGTCCAGAAACACACAACTAAAGTGCAGGTTTCTTTTTTAAGCCCAACGCAACCTCAGTTATTCATCCCTTTTTCATTCATTGAGACATCCCAGCGCCCGCAGCGCGACACAAACGCCACTAAATTATGCTTCACCCCTACGACTATGACTAAATGCGCTTGAGATGAAAGGCGCGACTCGCGGGTGGTAACCTCAATGTTGAGCGCCATGCTTATAAACGATTTACCCGAACTGAATTCCGTAATGAAATAGCCGTCATACCGATGAATGTGTGTTACATATGTGCAAGCGTTTACCTTACGATGCCAGTCTGTACTTGGGCGTTTGTTTTCGTTGGTAAGTGTGATGCCTCGTAATTTCGCCTGATGACCGAGCCATATTTGTGTGCAGGGTCCGTAATGATTTTTTCTATACCTATGCGTTATTGACGTTCTTAGTGTGATGATGATGTTCACTTTGATGTTTACGTATCAAAAAGCGGTTAGGGTAATTTATGTAGACAATGCTTCTGATAGTAAGTTATTTTGTACGATGCTGTCAATATATATGATTACCATTGAATTACTAATTTGTTGGGAAGTTATTCAGAACAATAACGGTTCTACAACGAGTTTTTGATGAGCTATCGTTTTATCATATTTTCTTCAGCTACAGATAGATTGCTTATTATAGAGCATTTTAGTCTTTCAGTTAAGCAGACTATTTCTAATCAAATTATATTTCTTTATAAAGAAATTAATAATGTAAAGACTTGAATTCCCATTATTCCTTGTAACCATGTTATCAGTTACTAATAGTTTTTTCCAGTACATTATACATCAACATAAACCCGAGTATCAGCTATACTTTATACATCCATAGCAACACCTTTATTTTCTACACATAAGTAACAATGGCCCAGCCACTCAAGCAAACGGCACTTCCTTATATTGCATCACCAAACGCTCAATTGACTTTTCCTGCGGCGCAATAAGGCTCTCGCGCGTTTGCTCTCCCCCTTGCGGAGCTCGCATCGGAAGACTTCCTGGGACGAGCCTGTCAAACTCTTCTCAATGCAACAATGTTCGGCGAAAATCAATTTGCGGATTTTATGTTGAGGATGAGCTTTCGCGAAAAACATTAAGAAGGACCTCAATTTCAGGTTATTAACTGTATTAATAGATCATAGGCCGAAATTGATCAATAAATTTCCTGCTCAATTAAGTGCCACCTCGAACTAAAATACTTCATTAACTTGTTTCATGGCGATAATGTATTATATTACCGGTAATAAAGTTGCTAACTCAAGAAATATCATATCGAGCTGGAATTTCCAAAAAAGTTGCATCAAATTTGAAAACTTGTATACATATATACTTATATCATGTTCAAAAACTCTCCATGCCTTGATAAAAAATGAACGTTCGAAGTGATCATTAGAGTGCTATTCCTGTGTGGGACGAGAAAAGTTTAATGATTAATGTGAGAAACATAAAAAATATGTATCGTTAGAAAAGACGCTCTTACATTGTTATCCGCAGTTGATCTTTTTTTCACTATCGACAGTCCCTTTAATCAGTCCCAGCTAGCGAAAAACAAAGCAATTACACGGATGATAACTCGTCTGGTCTCTCTAGTTTCCAATGAAAATAACACACACGGGCGTGTTATCCGACCTGGTCTTCAGTGAACCAACAGTTACTGCACACCGCGTGGGAGGACTGGCTTCACAACGGCGTGCAGTATTTATCTGCAGCGCCTAGTTTTTTCAGCCTTAATCGACAAAAATTTACATGCTATATGCTCCAATCAGGATTTGAGTTATGGCTTGTTCTGAGATTCAAAATAGACTCCGAAAAATTGGATTGAATATTTTCCGGGATACGATTGACATGTTTGTCCTTTTGATGCTTTTATTTTACTTTTACTGAATTTCCTATAAAATGCTTCATGTAAGTTGAAGCTAAAACGCAACCGCGATAAAAAAATATATGAAAAGAGGTTGTTATTAAATTTAAAACGGTCGACTTCTCTTGGTAACTCCAACTTTAATGCATTACTTACCGCAACTTTAGAAGCATTCGTCTCGCAAATCTAAAATAACACACAAGCACACACACACACACACGTTCACAGCAGGTCGATTATATAAAATTGACATTTTACTTATGGAAATAGTCTTTACAATGGTCCTTTACTAATGCACACTGCGGTTCGATAATCACATAAATAAAAAAAGCAAAAGTGAAAAAAGTGCGGTCTCGTGCCTCAGACGCGTCCCCGTCGGCATGATTTATGAATGAGTCGAGGACTTGAGAGCGCGCGCAAGGTGCCGTTGCCCCGTAGGCACGTTAGCATTTGAGTTACGTCTGCCGAGTGAAGATGGATATCTACAACAGTCGCTATTTCGCGGTCAATAAGGTCTTCATGATGGGTTTTGGATTGTGGCCCTACCAGAACGCAAGGAGCAAGTTTTACATCAGGATATTCTCCGCGTTAGCGCTTTCCACCATGCTGTTGCCACAAGTGAGGGAGCATAAAGATTCATCTGCCTTAAAATTTAACTCTTTGCATTTTTCACTGTAGCTATAACATTTTTAACGATATGGAAAATTCTCTGGAACTTTCACTGTTATATGTCACTATTTGTTTAAGTAAGTAATTTATTGCTGCTATTTTTTAAAAGTAATTTATCGCTGCCTGTGAAGCATATAAACGAGACAGGGTATAAAAGCTTTACTTGATACGTAGAAAACGAGTCCTGTAAACCATATCAGTATGCCACTCGTGTCTAATTAGGAGCATGTGAAAAACTGTCTAAGAAGATCAACTTTTGAAAAGCAGATGACCTTTTTAGACAGTTTTCTACGTGCTCTGAAATTTCTACGTAAAAATTTAAGCTTTTACACCCTGTCTCGTTTATTATGTACTTCATACACACCACTAATAGTAGCCTTCAATTACTTAAAAAAAAAGTGAAAGGAAAAGTTCCAGAGAATTCTCCATGTATAGCTCAATTCAAACTATATAGCTTTGTGATACCTGTATAGATATATGAATTTGTAAGGCAGCATAGTTACGCGGAAATAAATAAGTTTTATTTATGTTTTATGTATAGTAAATACGTCATATTGATAGAAAACATTTTGCACAGCTCTTAAGTTTGTACAAACATTTTGGTTTGATTGATAAAGTGATTGAACATCTGGCTATTCTACTCTTCATTTCTGCTATGTTCTTGAAGCTTTTGACATCGATTTTCGCCGAAGACAAGGTTTTGTATATTCCAATTATGAACAAATAATACTTATCAAACATAGAATTTTAATAATAATATAAAATAAATATTCATTAACATTTTTTACATTTTACAGCTAAAAATAGTATGCGACAATATAATCAGTAACTGGCAGAAGATAACAGATAAAGATGAAAAAAATATACTTATTGAGTACTCTGAAAGAGGAAGAACACTAACTCTTGGTTATATAGGTACTTATAGTACTAATTAAATGTTATTATGCTATGTATGACGAAGATTGAGGTAGAAAAAAGCCGCCCAGTATTGCAATGAAAATGCCTTATCGAATAATTTTATTGACAGGATAAATAATTTTTTCTCCACACGGCGCGTAAAGTGCGTACTGTGCACCCTGCGGGCGAAAAATAGCCTACGCATTTTACGTTCCTCAAGGAGAAAATTGGTATATGCGCGCAGACTCTTTAGCCAGACTCTTTTTTTTTACTCGGGGCACCACGGGAGTAAGTAAAGAATGTCTCTTCTTTTACTTTTACCCCCTAAGTAAATAATCTACTATTTACGCCCGGCACAATTAAATTTTGAAAACATTAAAACTGAATATATTTTCAAAATACACATTACGATCAATCAAGATAATATTGACACAATTGCTGGAGAAAAACATTACCAAGTTACAAATTTTCGAAATAATATCTTCATGAAAATATTTATTCAAAAAATGAAACAACACTGACTTAATTTGACATAAATATTATTAACATTCTCAATTGACAAAGAAATAACAACAGCTTCCCAAATCTGAGATTTACAAATTTACCATTTTCAGCTTACGTTTCGGCGGCACTTATTTCGTTTATTACGTTGCCAGTTACTCCGATGGTACTAAACGTACTAAAACCCTTGAACGAGAGCCGTGAAAGATTATTCATATTAAATGGTGAATTCACCGTAGACAGTCAGGCCCATTACGGGAAAATTTATGTGTTTGATTGTTTGGTTAGCAGCGTAACGGCGTTTATAATTATCGCCGTAGACACGATGTATGCTGCTTGTATAGAACATTGTTTGGGACTGTTTGGCATAGTCAAGTAAGTTATTAAAACGATAATCTAGCTGTGAATTTCAAAGCTTGAGAAATTTACCTCTAGCTTGAATTAAATAAACTGCGGAGAGTTGAATATTATTGAAACTTGTTACATTGAATTAGAACTTTTGTACAACGTGAATCATGATTTTGGTATTATATTTTGGTATGAAGGTAAAATTAATGATTCCCGGGTAAGAAACACTGTTTAGGTAATATTTTCTCAAAAAAAATCTAAATATAACAAGTTTTAAATTAAACTTCCTATATAAATAACGTGATAATGTACACATAGTGTTAGCAGTACTCTTTTCGCACATCATATCATTTTATTATTCCGCAATTGTTTAGGTTAGAGAAGCACTGAGTGTTTAAAAAACTTGACTGAATCTTATAAAATAACATCGACCAATAAATTGATTGCTTAATAATATAACACAAATTAGGTAATAGATAACACACTTATGTTAGATTAGTTAAATTGCAACATGATGTAAGAGTAAATGTCAATCAATCAAATCCAAACTCTATTATGTATATTTTATGTATAAGATTCTAGGTATCGTTTACAAATGTGTACTAAATTTGCTCAAAATGAAATAAATTCTCCAAGAAAAAAGCTAGATGATAAACCATATGAATTAATAGTCCATACGATTAAATTGCATAAAGATATTATAAAGTTAAGTATACTTCCTAACAGGTAATCCTCTGAGAAAATGTAGTTTGCAAAAGTAGATAATCTTATTCAAAATAAGTTCAAATATAGTTTCACCATTTGCATAAAAATGCTTTATAGTAAATAGGAAATACATTCATAGATCCTAGAAATAGAGAACTAGACAAAATTCTGTTTATAGTCGTAACCGATAATATTAGTATAAATACGAACATTCTCAAAAAAGGCTTTTTTGCCTAGTGGGCCGAAAGTACTACTTTTGCTCCCGGCGCCAGATCGAAAAGGTTGTATTTTCGGCCCAGATCGCAAGTAAATTGACACCTTAGCCGAAAGCCAGGTACTTATACTCCCTAGGAGCGTAATATATTATTTTTTAGGTCCGATCTTGCTTTTTTATATGAATTACTAGTATAGCTCTATAAAATAAATAATATTTCAAAAGATTGATTGGAAAGACACGTGATTCCGAATCGGCGGTATTCCGGATTTCCTCCATTCAGCGCTACCATCTTACTTTTCTATACTAAATTACATATTACTTGACCCTTTAATTTACAACCTGTCGATGGTGGCACTGATAGAGAGGCATACATGTGGCACATAACGACGTAATCAATGCGAAATTGCAATTCAAAATAGGTGTAATTTAAAAATGTTACAAAAAACATATACCGAATAAAATACCAAACTGTTTTGATAAATTCAACAATTAGTGATAACTTTAATTAGACGACGTTAGCAGCTCAAACTTGGCCGCTGCCAGGGACAAATGTAGCACAGGTGGGCGCCCCGAATCAAATTTCTTCAATTATTGTAATCAGAAGTAAGAAAACTTTGTTTCGGGAGCTCCTGAAGCATGTTTATTCCTAGTATAGCTACCAAGTCTGAGTTGCTAACTTTAGCGTCGTCTTTAATTAGTATATAAAAAAAGTCATAATTCAGATCATGTCTAGTTCCCTATTTGATTAGACGTACAATTTTTAAAGTTTACTTTAGCTAATTTTTAACGAGGTACCCGTAACTCTATTCTAGTTTTGCGAATATTCTTGAATCATCATATTCAATGTCCTTCTTCTTCTTGATGGGGATCAATATGTTCGTCTTCAGTATAACATCGGTTTTGGTAAATAATATCTTAAATAAATAGTTATACTTTTCTTTTATCTTTAAATAAAAACTACCTTTATAATCTTGTCAATTATTTCATTAGGTCATTATAAAATTGGATCAGATAATGGAATTTATCAGATTTAGTATGATTCTAGTAGGAATGATGGTACATCTATTCTACGTCAGTTGGCCTGGTCAGAAACTTATTGACCACAGTGGTGGCATTTTCCGAGATTTGTAAGTGCCTTTGTAAGATAGGTCCAAAATTTGTAAAAATCTAATAATCAGAGAAATGATAAGTATACATGTGATAAAAAGGTATATTGTGTTATGGGAAAAATTTTGTTATAAAAAATTATTTATCATTTACGTTTAGATATTGCTGCTCAAAGAATAAGTCACTTCCGTTTCTAACGATTTTTTGTTTTATTTTTATTCTATTTTAATGTTTGATGATGTCTGATTTTGCTGTTTAAACATTTCTCTTCGACCCATTCAGGCTCATATTATTATGAAATACTTAATTTATACGAAGTAAAATGTAATTATTTATAGTAGACTTTGAGTTTTATCTAGTTTTTTTCTTATTGATCTGTAAAAAATTTCACGTTACTTTGTATGCATTAGTCATTTCATAATGTAAGTATGGATGGGTCGTAGACAAAAGTTTAAACAGCAAAATAAGACGTCAAACATTAAAATTGAATAAGAAATACAAAATTTGTAGGAAACGAAAGTGACTCGTTCTTCAAGCAGCAATATCTAAATGTATTCGATAAATAATTTTTGATAACAGAATTTTTTAGACTTTATTATATTATATGCTGAAAATTAAACAATAAAACATCTTAAATAACCGGTACTACTCCCCACGCTCGCCGACTAAAATCGTCCTTTTGCATGAAAAATTATATAATTACTTTATTAGTTCTAATAAAAAAAAGACTTTTATGCAATACTAAGATATTAGGTATGATAAAAAGAATTTAAAAAAAGGGGCAAGTCACTTTAGATTTCTATGGAAATTTTTATTTTTTATCTGATTGTAATAGGGGGCTCATTGTCTTCCTTGTGTAATGTCAGGTAAAGGTTAAGAGAAAATAATTCAGGAATTATTAAAGAGGGAAACATGACATAGATATTTACAACCTTATATCGACGGCTGAGGGGAAGAAGAACGCATCTCAGTGCGCGGGTAAAGAACGACGTATCTCGGCGCGCAGACGAAGAACGACGTATCTCGGGGCGAGGATGAAAACGACGTATCTCGGGGCGAGGATGAAGAACGACGTATCTCGCCGCGAAAATGAAGAACGACGTATTCGATTTTTTCCCTGTGACAAGACGTCACCCCTTTCTGCACTGAGGGCGAGTGTGCAACCTCAGCGAAAGCCAAGGCGAGAGAGCTCTTCTCGGAGGAGAGAATTTGGCACGGCTGGCGTGAGACGTTATAGGAGGTCTGTCTCCTTCGCGTCGTGGCGAGCGAGTGCGCTCCGAAATTTTGGAGCGCCGAAAAATGCGTCGGTTTGATTGGCCGGCGCAAAAGGGCGAGCGCCAAAGTTCGCAAGTAAGGCTGCTGCTTTGGACGCGAGCGGCGAGACTGCTCGCTCCCGTCTACCCCGCTGTTCGAGAGGCGGCTCGTCGCTGCTCCGCTCTACGGAAAAAAATTGTCAACTCGAATATTTCCCGGACTTGAATAAGTCGAAAAAAATAAATGCGTTGCGGACGTCAATATAAAAGTCAAATTTTATTTATCAGAACTATTACAGTTATTACATAAGTGTTCATACAAAAGATCGTTTTTAGCCGGTGAGCGTCCTTATAATGTTTCACTTTACTAACAATCACATTTATTTACTTTTCAACAGTTATTACACAATTCTATACAACTCATACGTTTTACGTTTCTAGATATACAAACGAGTGGTATGAAATTTCTATCAGAGCTCAAAGACTATTGAATTTTATAACATTACGATGTTTGAAACCGTGCCAACTAACTGCAGGAGGATTGTACGTCATGAATTTCGCTAACTTTTTGTCGGTAATATTCTTGAATTTTTTTTTTAATGTGAACGTTGAAATACTCTTTAGCGTTTACATTGACTCTATGTTTAAAAATATAAAGTAAACCAACATTGTTTAATATTTCAAGATTATGAAAACATCGATCTCATACATAACTGTCTTTTCTTCGTTCAGATGAAACTTAAAGATGACGATCGACATGGTGCGAATTCAAACTCCTGTAGAATATTATTTTTATTACGAATTCATTAGAATAAATAAGATTCGTCATTTTAAGATTTACATAATCATAAGAGCAGCGGTTCATGTTCCTAACATATATTACATTAATTTGGTTTAACTGTAAACAAACAATTTTTGTCATTAATAAACAAAAGTATATTTTTCACTAATCTTCAACTACTTCATAAGATCTTTTTTAAGGAACATTCAAGCTATTTTGATGTATTACCTTATATTCCAAAAAGAAATTTGCCGTTACAGGTGAGTATTTGCACGCCTAACACTGGTTTATGAACTATCTATTCAATACCTTCTTTACTCCAATCCTTATTTACTGAATATTTCTCATACCCCATTTCTCGCATCTTCACGTTCCCGTTTCTTCTATCAAAGATCCATAGTGACAACTTCTTCGCAATATTTGCCCTTCATACGATTTTGCTTCCTCAAAGATGAAGCTTTGTAATGGTGAAACAAATTTTCGAAACAATGTTTAAAAACGCGTTTTAAGACTTTTGGCACAAAAATCCGTCGTTATTGAGCAAACAAATTTTATGAGCATAATAATATGAATTAACTTGAAAAAATAAAAAAGTTGATTTTCATTATCGAATATTATAGAATATCTATATTAATTATTACAACGTTTATTTATCGTTGTGTTAAAGAAAAATTAAAAAAATAACTTTTTTTCAATATATAATTGATATATACATAGTAATTAAAGTCAAATTATAATTTACCTTCACATAAATTAGAAAGAAATAACATTTATTTTAGTTGGCATCAAAACTCAACATTTACCCATGCATCATACTAGGCTAGATACTGGGGACTAATAAAGTGGTCAATACTGAGCAAAAATGACATTATTTCATTTTGAATCATACTTATCCAATAAGAGGTTTTATCAACCCGTAGACATGTTGATTTATTCGGCTATGTTTAAAGAAGATGTAGAAATTATTTTGAAAAAAATATTAATTCAACTGTAGAAAGAGATAAGAAGAGAACAACTTTCAACAGTGTGATTGTTGTAACAAGTGTAAATTCTACTGTAAGTTTGTGAATTTCGAATTTCAAATATCGGGTACGAAATATCTTTAATAAAAAAAATGATATAGTTATTGATAAACAATTGGATGAATGTTCCTTTATAACTATTCAATTTTTATGACGATACCTTCTTCTGAAATTGCAAACGGCACAAAACGTATATTTTGTAACGAGATCGAGAAATGCGGGAAACCGTAACCAGAAATCATCGGTACGAGTTGAAAACGATATTTTTTCTTACAGTACCTTTATGCGGGATATTCGTATTTCTCATACTGTTTTGCAACTCACTATTGCAAAAAAAAAAAAATAAAAAAGTGGTATGTTAAATTTTTCTTTAGACGGCGGTATTTTGTTTAACAATAATTAAATTTCGTCTAAAAAAATGTTTTTCTTTACTTTAAGTTCTCTTGTTTCCAATTGCATCATCTGTATCGGACGGGGATATTTGCAAATGAAGTTTGCGCGTCATTCGTTGAGCGCATTGAGCGGTTCCTTGAAAAAGTAAGAGAGCGCATAGAGACTTTCTTGACCTTTAACGTTGCCAAGGACAGGCACTCAAGTTTAGCACGTGCGGCACATATGGGAGCGCCAACGATACGGGGACTTTCTTTAGCGACCCGTTTGTAATCGAGAGCTGATCGCGAAGCACGACGTCCAGGATTGGGGAACGTTCCTGGCATCGAGGGTCTGCGTCGCTGCGAATTCGACTGATGAGCCGGGAAAGACAGTCTATGCATGATGACAAGAACCAACTTAACTAAAAACGTAAGTGTTTGCATAATATTATAGCGCTAGTGCTAATTTGTTAATCGGCCGGTTTTGACCTCGCGAGGTTCTATAAAATCGCTATTAGATTTACGGTGCGAAACATCAAATAGTTAATTAACTGTATTTCTCATCTGCAAAACGCGAAATAATTCGCGGGCAATAATTGGGACTGAAAGTTGCATATTTTTCACACGAAAAACCCTATATTAAGTGTACACATCAGTCATGTGATAATGTACGAAAAAGTAGTTGAAAAAAATGTTTCTACTTAACGTCAATTTTCAAACCACCTAAGCTAACATTATCAAATAATTAAAATCTTTGAGTAGTTTTGCAGATATGTTTTTTAATGTACATTACAATTGCCCTTCCATGTATATTATTTAGTCTTCCTTTTTTTCAAATTATACCTCGTATCTTATTAGGACCTCTCATTAGGGGTCAAGATGTACACGACTTGGGGTCATGTTGGACATTCATTTAAAAACGCTTAAATCCATTTATAAAATTAAAGCAGAGCTATGTAAGCTATTTCCATTACTTACTATACTTACTTATTATACCCTTAATTAAGCCGAATTACAAATTTTCAAAAAAAATTATAAATTTTCAAATTCTTCAAACTTGGATTTCAACAACACCTTCTCCAAATTGTCAAAAACAAATTAACATTTTCTTGGTTGAAACTTGTGACTCGAGCAAAGCTTGTAGCTTCTGGTACCCTAATAGATAGTGCAGGATGGCGCTTCATGAACCCAGGAAACCAATCCCCGCGAGCTTTCTGATTTGCTATCCAATTTTGAGGGACATTAATGTTGTTTGCCATAGCTAAATCATAAGCCAGTTTTCGAATAGCTTCTGGACTTAGGCCACTGTAAA
>UXGD01005684.1:0-13941 GCA_900474315.1 Torymus auratus
AGGATTTTGTATAGTCAAAATCGAATTCCAGTCTATGCTTCTAGCTACGTTAATTAGTTTTTTATAATTTATGGTTTCATTGTTCTGCTTTCTTGTGTCCCTATGTATTATATCATCGAAATTAAAAAAAAAAACAAGGTGTAGTGATCCGTGAATCGAGTAGTTATTTTGTGGGCTTTTGTTGTTTTAAGTTTTTTTTAGATTTTTAGTTATAAGTTTTTTGGCAATAATAATATTATCAAGACACACTAATGTAGGGCACACAAACGCGTACACCCACATTAATACGGGGCACACAAAACTAGGGCACATAAATGCGTACAAATTTTTTTTATTTTTATATTGCATGTAACTTTCGTAAATATTAATATTTCTCTATAAAAAAAATTGTTTCGTGTAGATTATTAGTTTTATTATCAATATAAACCTGTTCGGAATCTCTGAGACAGCTTAAATAGTCTATTATTATGCGGCAAAATTAAAGAATTTCTTAAATCCACACTAATGGGGATATCTACCCTATATGTCAAAGAGTATATAGCCTTGAAGAGGGGCATACAGAAATACCCGCAACATCGGTTAAGACTAATAACTGGTATAGTTTTCGGTCTTAGGCCGTAAAGTTGCATTTTACGGAACGAGTAAGAATCGTGCGTTCTTGGATCGGCGTATTCAATCTAATATATATATTTTTTTAATACCGATTGAGTCGATCAAAATTTTTTCATTTTTAATTAGAAAAAGTTCACTTATTTATAATATTTTACACAGCGATATTTTTTGTACAGTTTAGTGGGTTTCATTACCATCATTTTTAACAACATAACGTATTATGTTCAGTAGAATCTTCTAAAAAAATCCCAATGAAATGTTATTGTGTTAACACTATAATACATTTTTCTTTATCAATTATTTTTATTTAATATAAACATAAATTAAATTGAAATTTTTTAAATTATTACTTTTTCCTATTTACTATGCAAATTAGTGTAGAAGGAAAATTTATCATAAAAGCAAATGTTATAAAATATGTTATACTTGTAATTATAGCAGCACCAAGTAAGAGGGGGATGGAATAGAGTAATTGAGGGAGATAATAATTATATAGTAGGAAGTCTACTACTAATTATATAGTAAGAATAAATCAAAAGTTGGCTGAAGGCAGACTATTAAAGTAATAAAAACAAATTTACTTGAAAGTCTTACATAATATTCTATTATCGAAATCTTACTATTAATTATTAATTTATTTATTATTAATTATTTTTTCAAACAATAACCGTTCATTTATCCCTGCCTCTCTCAACAAATAGTTTTTCAGTTCTTTTGTAAAGCTCCATCTCGTGAGCTTTATTTCCAGATAAAAACTTATAGTAGACTTTTTTTGCAAAAAACTTGATATTAAATCGGATAAAAAAAATTCTCGAATCTTTACCCTTCAAAGTGGAAGGAAACCAGAGATCGGCATTATTCGTCCGCAAATTTTTTCCAAATACTTAAGTAAATATTTGATGCATTAAAATAATTTTAATTAATAAACACGTTTCTCATGAAAACTGGGTCTTTAGGAGTGTTTTATAATACAAATAATAAAATGTAATATAATAAAAAAATATTCGAAAAAATTATCCATCGAATATTTTTTTCGAATATTTTTTCAAAACACCTCTAAACAGCCAGTGTTTATGAGAAACGTGTTTATTAATCAAATTTATTTCATTGCATCAAATATTTACTGAAATAATAAGAGGATTCGAAAAAAATTTGCGGACAAATAATGCCGCGATCTCTCAATAAAACAGTAAAATGTAGAAATACAAATGAAAGCGATCGTCATCAGTTTGCTGTCGCATACGACACATTTCGTCCGTATTGTGGCGGTGCACCTCTAATCTTTCATTCTCTCATTACTGCCTGGCGACCCTCGATGCATGCAGCGGGCTCGCGACAATGGACGCATAATCGTCCGCACGCGTTATCCCTCTTTTGCGCTGCACAGTCGGGAGAGGAAAAGGGAACGCGTTCGGCCGTGGGAAAACGCATGCACACGGGGTAAACGCGAGTCGTGTATCGAAACCGATGGGAATACGAGCTATCATTTATAATTCTATACCATACGGTCCGGTTAAGTACCTCCCGATTAAAGTCCGCGAGAGAGGAAGCGAAAAAGAGGAGTAGAGAGGAACGGACGAATGCGGGAGGGGCCAACGAGAAGCTCTTCTCTCTCCCTTCGCTTTTTTCTTTTCCTCTCCTACGTTCGGCTGCAGAGAAGAAAAGCTCCATTGCGCGCGGTCTATTAATCTTGTGCGAATGGTTATCCGGCTTCTTAAAGGCTAATTCTTCTATGAGGAGCACGAAAAGAATATAGGCTTACCTACCCAGCTTTGTATGACATTAACGCGTGTCTTCGAGTATTTTATCTTCTAGCTTAGGATGGAGATCAGTCTCTTTAAAGTAACAAATTCTTATGTTAAAGAATTAAAACATGAATAAATATCGTTTAACTTCTTCAAAATATAGATATTCAATAATTTGTGCTTAAACAAAATATAGTACGTTTCAATACACACGTTTTATTTAAAATAAAAACAAAATGTTACATCGTTATAGATGAGTAAGGGATCCGATTGCATAACGCATTTTCCCGTTACATATAATTTCGAGCTAATAAAACGAAGCGAGGGAAGAGACAGCAAAAAGAGTGAAGAGGCATCTTTTGCCTTTCACTTTCTCCCTGTAATTTGTATCTGCAACGTTGCATCTGGCAGTGCGATTTTATTCGAATCAACTCTCGAATTCCTCGCAGCATCGCAGTCGCGTCGCAGTCGCAGTCACGGAACCTGAGCGTGAAATCGGCTGAAGATTAATGAAAGTTGGCGCGATTACACGACTGATAAATTTGTTCAAACATGACGTTAAGCAGCGGTCGGACAAAAATCCTAATGAATTTGATGGGGTCTCTCATTACGCACGAGAAGGCTGAATGATCGTAGAGGGTGAAGTGGAAAACCTTGTTATAGCTTACTTTTATAAAACCGTGGACGGGCTTCTTATTTATAGGGATACTTACTTCCTTTTTAAATCTGTGATGGATATTTTATAATCGATGATGTTACTAATGAGGAAACTGTTAAGGACCAAATATTGTCATTTATGATATAATAAAATATATCTAACATGCAATATATAACACAAATTTTCTGCAATAAAATTTTGCATGTTGTCTAAAAATTAAAAATACTTCAGTTATTCTTATACTTCTTTAAATGTTACATTGATTATTACCAAACACTATTTTTGTTGAACCCTTGGTACTCTTTCATTGTCTAAGCACACTCAATCGTCCTTGGTTTACAAACAATTTAATGCGCTCAGTCTTCGCAGCTACTCATATTAACGCTCCTATTTCATCTTTCCTCGCTAACGGAGCATCGTCTCAAGAGCTCGGCTCTTCAGGCTACAAGAGGGTGTTAACCTCGTGCTCTTACCGCCCGCAGGCTCACCTGTGAGCTACGCGAAGCGCCACCGCGTGATTCGCCATTATTTTGCCAAGACGTTTCAATTTCACGTTCGTTATATGCTTCAAGTGCGTTACCAAATAATATCGCGTCGGCACGCGAAAAGAGTGAGTAACGAGGGTCGAGAAAAATTCTGCTTTTGATAAGCGTTAATGCCGATTCTTCATGTGAGATGCTATTTTCGTCTTCCTTTAATAATGCGCGGTGTATTTCAGGCTGTTTCATAAAAACGTCTTTATGTACACGTACACGCATACTTCATAGTTCAACAAAAACAAGTCGTTTTCATCGGCAGAAAAAGGGTCAACTATTATTAACATTGCTCAGCCTCGTGTATTGACACGGATCCCACGCCTGTGCGGCTATTTATATCCCCCGTGAATCGGGCGCGGGACTGTCTCGAGTGGCAATACGCGCGACGACAATGTTTACGCGCGTCCCGTTCGGCAACTGGACTCTCGCAGGGACCTACATAAATCAGAGATCCTATACTACTCGCACGAGAACAATGTTCCATGCACATTGGATGGTTTACGAAGATCCGCGTTTTGCTGACTCTGCATGCCGATGGAAAATAGTAGATTTTGTGATCTTCTGGAATTTTGCGTTAATAGTATTTTAGAAAATAAGGCGAATATTTGGAAATTGAAGATAAATATTATATTATCAGTAGAATCCCACAACCAAATGTTGTTATGACTTTTTTTATAATACACTTAACTATAAACCATCTAAAATCGTTTTTTATAAACCTTTAATCCTACAACTAGACTATACTTACGACTTACACCAACCTAACAATTGCATAATATATGTAAAATTGTAATACGATTATAATTATTCTTAGGCCGCTTACCCACCTTGCCAGATTTGTAGCAAGAGCAAGTTCAAACCCATGAGATAGAAAACTTTCTACCTGCTAGGTTATTGCATGCCTCCGCTGCATCCTTGCACTCACCCAACATTGAATCTTAAGCTCATTACCTCCGAGGGGGTGTGGTACAGCTCTTCTTACTCTCCGTTCTTCCGTCCCAAGCCTGTGCAATCATGAAATTTTCCTGTGCAGTTACATTCGAAAAGGAGCAGGTAATAACGAGAGCCCGCCTACGCGATGGAGATCGTCGGCTCGTGCCTCGCTGAAACCTACCTGATTCGTTGCCTCGTGAACACACCGAAGTGTCGTCGGCTTTTTGTAATGCTGTGCGATTTGTATTCTTCTCTCAAAGTGGCTGTTCATCGTGATTTTTTTCAAGAGTTTTTTTTAACTTTTTGGTTTGAAAAAGAGGTAGCTTCGAAAAATAGAGTATTTGTGTAGAATCGTCAAAAAAAATATTGATAGAGTAATTATTTAAAATATTGTGAAAGTTTATTTCACTCTATTCAAACCTTTAGTGCGGTGTTATCCTAGAGCGCTATAAATATATGGAATATGAGTGACCTATATGTATGATGGTAAGACAGTATGTGATATCGTTTTACCATAAAGTTTTTTTTTCAAGTCATAACGTGCTAGTATTTTTTTAGGATTTATTAGTACGATGATTAGCGCGAGAAAAACTTAATTATGTTTATAGATAAAGTTGCATCTGGTTATACAGTTATAACATAGTATGCAGTTGACTCATTAAATAAGTTGGATTTACATTATTTCATGATTGCGTGGGATTATTGCACTTGTCGGTAATATATCTGAAAGCAGGTTACGCGATTTATGAGACCAAGAACTGACGGCAGTCAACGCTTACTTCCTCATTGTAATTACACACATGATATTGCATCTAATTATGAAGTCCTGTTAAAGACCACTAGAACTAAATTGAAATTCAATGCTCCATAGAGAATCTGGACACGTTATATACTATCCTATCCTACGTTTATCTGGCTACATTATGTATTCAATTAAATTCTTGAAATTGTAAGTTTCATAAAAGCTTCTTTATCTTAATTGATTTATTTATTTCTTTATATAGCCTCACTTCGTATTGTAAATATATTCGGCCTTCATTCATGTATTGAATTGCATATTATATGAACAATCAATAAATTGATTTATAATTTGCCAAATAGAGCTTATTAGATTAAAATAATAAAATAGTGATAATAAACATATATAAAGAATCCCGCAAAAAATGAATGGAAAAAATCATTCAGTCAAATCGATTGAAACTATTCTTCAGAACCACCAGAACTATCTTTTCCCAAAGTTTCGGCCGATTTGACCAAATGATTATTCCATTGGTTGTGTGTAGTGTTCTTTGTCTTTTTAGCGACTTCTTCAGTTTAAGGAAAATGAATAAAAAAAAAACTCAATCATGAAAATATAATTTCATAAATGAAAGAAAAATGAATGGTGCACCATGCCTATTACCACTGAAATATTCCTAATATTACCAGCACAAACTGCAGAGCAAAAATTTAATATCAAGTTTTTTGACAATGATGAGCTTTCTGCTTTATTTACCGAAATAATTCGTCTCTACATTTTGTCTTAAGATATTAACCATATCTTGTTTTAAGTAATCTTGTAATCTACTCTTCCATATCTATTTTTCACCTAGATTCCCAATCCATCTCCAATGCAGAATTCAAACAGGAAACTATTTACGTAGTCAGCGATTCTCCACCTTAATGCGCAAACCCATAACTCCTCCAGACCCATATCTTCCTTATTCCTCAGAGATGACCCGAAGGAGGAGACGGGAGTCAAGCGACTAGGGTGGGAAGAACAGAGTGAGAACCGCTGGAGACGTGTACCGGTTGTTCCACTCGCGGAATGCGGATCGTTGCCGCGCACGTGTGTATTTCGCTCTGCGAGTGTGGGTGAGAGAGTGCGAAAGGGGAGACTACACAGTACCGAGAGAAAGAGAACCTAGTACAGAGGAGTGTACGTAGGGAGTTGCGCGCGGAGCGACATACGCCCGTACGTATATATATATGTATATGTGCTGTGATGCGCGCACGTATGACATAGTGAGCGTGCCTGAGAAGGTAGGAAGAGAAGAAAGATTTACATGGTTGACTTTGTTTACATGACTGATGCAATTTGCAAAGAGTGGGAATAATGAAATGAGTTTGAACATTCAAAAGACAAAATAAGTTAAGGCCAGAAAACGAATTAGAAAATATAAGAATTTTTAAATTCTCATTCTGCAATAATAGTACTTTTCCTAATAGGAAAACTATGAGGGTGGTCAACTTTAGGACGACGATACGAAACATATTCTTTGATGATAACAGGTGGTATATTCCTTTTGATTCCTCGTGTTACTGGTTGTAAAATATAGCTTTCACGCGTGAAAAACGAGTCCGAAAACGCATTTTACGCTCCCACTGCATCGATAAAAAATTTTATCACTATATAACATTTAACATACCACTTTACAGTTTAGAGTATTGTACTATCATTCAAAGGAAATTTTGGTGGAGACAGATAAAATAAACTTAAAAGAATAGGTAGAGTGAATTTTCTGACAAAAGCATAGAGAACATCAGAGGATGATAATTTTGAATTTGACAGTTTAGATTTCTGAACATCAATTTTCGCTCTTAAGAATTTTTGGTTACCACACACATACACTCACTTAAACACTTTCATTCATTAGACTAAATTCACTTCTCTCTAAATGCAAAGTAGCGAATGTTCATTATTTTACACGCAAACAATACAGTTTTTCACTTCCGTATAAACTCATATTTCACATAATATGAGGCATTTATAACGAAGTATAATCACTTTCGATTTGGACACTCCTATTAGGTTTCTCTCAAAAGAAGCCGAACTAAAAACCGCGCAACCCCCCATCGGCACGATCGTATTTACTCATACGCCTTCACGTAACAATAATTTTTACTGTCACTATTTTCTGAGTCTGTGTGTTTGCGTACACATAGTCACACACACTCGTCGCGAACATATACGATTCATCCATTTAGAAAGCATTGTGTGTTTGCAGTGTGCCGATCGCTATCGCGCCGTTTAATCCTCAACGGCAGGCAGCGCAGCTATACAGTAGAAACACCGCCAGTGGTAGCAGCAGTGTGCCTTTACGTTGCTCTTTACCTTAACTTCTCTCTCTCTCTCTCTCTCTCTCTCTCTCTCTCTCTCTCTCTCGCTCTTTCTCTCGCTCTCTCTTGCCTCTCTTGTGTACAGGTTTGCACGACAGACGGCGAATCTTACATGTATGTGCAACGTAAACCGTGGATGCATAGAGACGGAGTAAAGGCGCATGGAGCATTCCACGTTAAATGGTTTCATAGTGGAAGATAATTTTTAATTTTCAGACTCTTTTAAATAATTCACTGTCTAAAATTATTTGATTTATCGGAGACATCGTTATCATTATTCAATTTTTCCAGAATTGATATTATATATGATACATACGACGTACGAGATATTATATACATCAGAAATAGAACTTTTAATCTAATTTATAAATCCAACCATCTTGCATAACTTGTTACGTCACGATATCTCTCAATCGTCTTGAATCTTATTTATTAAAACAATGACATGGAATCGTCCCTATACCTTTATACAACATCGAAGGGCTAAATTTACGTTCGTTTCTGTACTGGAGAAAATTTCACTGCAAACCCGCGGGTGTTCCCAGTGCGCACATACCACCGATTTACCTCGACTATACATGTTAGCTGCGGGATCCTCAGCGTCGTTGTCGTCGAGCTTCGCGAGTCGTTCGATTCCACTTCGCCGTGCCCTTTTGTTTTATTGTCTCCCTCGCGGGTGCGCGTCTCTTTTTTTTTACAGAACGAGAATGATGGCATTGTTCACCGGCGCAGCGAACAAATTTCGCTCTCGTTAAGTACGTGAGGCGTGCTGTTTCGCAAAAATAAAAAGCGGTGCTTTCTCGGCAGGTGCGCTGCATGCAATATCTAATGGATGGATTCTGAAGCGTGCTCATCATTTTTTTCGAATTTAGTGTGGATACGGGATAGAGCGGAGAGTTAACGGTGGTTAATGTTGATGCTAACAAATCGTCTTTATAATAAAAAGAATATTTAATAAGCTGCAAGTAAAAATCATATAGCATTATTGTCGCAAATACACCATGAGAGAAGGGCTTCAGAAAAATTACATATGGCGGAAAGAAACCCACGATACTTTATAGAAAATTTTAAAACATAATATCGTAAATATATTCTTATATGTGTAGCTAAAAATACCAGAAACAACAGTAAATTTGTAATGTTTACGGTCTGTGGTAGCATTGCGAGACAGTATAATAATTTTTACAAAAACTGTTTCCACGCAGGGTAATTTTCATTAAACTTCACGAGTGGCTTCAATAATAATTTATGGACAATATTTTTTTAAGATTTTCAGGATGCAGATGATTTAAACTTTTCGGATGAAGTAAGCTGAAAACGCCGACACATAAGTTCTAATCCTACGCGGTTGAAATCCGAAAAAACTTCATCATGATGATTATATGATTTGTATTTTTCTGACATGATTCATTACTTCGTTGTCATATTTGAACAGTTAAATGTGAAAAATATATTCAACTTATCTGTTGTACATTTTAATATAAAATATACAAATCCATTCGGTCATCTGAATATTAGTAGCCGATATTGACAAGTCTGATAATAAAATTATTCTGCATTTAATCACACTAACGTAAACGTACTTAAATCATGCATAGAACTACAAGAAGAAAAAAAACAAGTTTAATTTAATTTCAAATATAGCGACTGTAATGGGATTCAAAGGAGTCCGCCATACCAGACATAATGATTCGATCAACCGTAATTTATAACGAGAAAACAGCCAAACCCGATTTCGGAAGAATCGTAAAACCTAATCTCCGAGCGGAATTACAATTCAACTCTGGCGCGTTATCGCCGTCTCTTATACTTCGGCCGGCGTAAATTTTAATTAAAGCGCCGCCTGTGCAGAGGGAGACCGCGACGCCGCGATAAGCACCTACATCGAGCGTCAATAACATCTTCGTATTTATGTTATTGACAAGGGAATTATATCGCGCAACTCTCTCGTAATATGGAAGATTAAGCGCTGCTTCTAATTATAGTGACGCGCGCAAGATGATACGACGGGTATAGAGCTCCGGCTTTTACTGCTGATGCGAGTAATTCTTTCTCCTACGCGCGTACACGCGCGCATGCACGCGCTAAAGCTTTTTCCAAACTTATCAGCAAAGAGACTTTCTAACTGTTGTACGGCTGATATATAGATTGGAAAGTCGCATCGTCGGGCTTTGATGCGCGCGCGCAATGGGATAGTAAATATTTGTATGGAATTTTAATTTAATTAGGGATGATTTAGCGGTAAATTTATCTTACGAGAGTATTTATTTTTAAGCTGAATTTTATGATTCCTCCACGTGTCCCGACAAACACGACAAATCCGGATCTTAAGATTATTTCTTATCTCTGTACTATCGGTGCATTTGGACAGCAAAATATGCTATTATCATTTTTGCAATACTAAAGCTATTCATAATAAGGGGTGGATTGCAATAATAGTTATGCACAATTATATATTCATCAACGAGTAATGAAAATGAAACCAGGAAAAATGTACGGTCGGTAGAGCGGTCATTGCGACGCATTCCGTAATCGCTTACTGTACCAATGCCCGTTATCACTTAACTCGTGACGATCATTGGCTCTCTCTCTCTCTCCTTCTCTTTCTCTCTTGCTCTCTTTTCCTCTCTGTCACGTTCTCTCACTCTCGTAAATAATTAATGAAACCAAATCGACTTCGAACCTCCGTTTGTCGCGCATATGCAAATCATCTCGCCGTATGTCGACGACGAAATGTCACGTGGTCTAGCGAGCTTTTCTCGAAAAAATTGGCGCGCAGAAAAAAAGAAGCACGAGAATGAACAAAAAAAATTAAGAGACGTATAGAGACCTATGCATATACGAAGAGCAAACGCGTGAGGAAAAACATTGGGTGATGTGAGAGAGACGAAGACAGCGCGTCGATGATAAGAACAATCGAAGGAAGTTGTCGCCGGGCATTAATATGTATTAAGCGCTTGGGCACTGTATGCAAATTTCGTGCGTCGCTTTGCATGGCGACGAGAGAGGGAGAGAAGAGAGGATAGATAAGGAGGCGGGGACGGGGGGAGGGAAAGCGATCCGACTATGTGAATTCGATGAATGCGTTGCAGGTGCAAAAGTGGGTTGTTTTTGCGATTTAAATTTATTACATCTAGTTATCGAAGGAGTAAGGCGATTTAATTATCTTTTCGATTGGTTTTATAATGTTATTATTTTCATTTGACATGTAGTTGTGACTTTGAAAGAATATTCACAATGATTACATTATTAAGATATTATACTATATCATTTAAAGCATGAGAAAATATTTCAACAACAAAACAAGAGTAACAAACTCCAAATATATAAAGTAGGTATCCATTTAAGTGCCACCCACGTGTAAAAATGTTTTGTTGATTATATATTGCCCCATAGTACGGGCATATAGTATTAGCCATATATGGCCATACTATTTCCCATATAACGCCCATACCTATTCCATATTTGTTTTTTTAGAATATGGGACAGATGTCGATATTATATGATGAGAAATGGCAAGTATTTTTGGCTCCGGCACCGTGGCGGCAGGAGCATACATAATTATCATTTTTGTACGAGGGTAGTTATAGACTCACCGATTATTTGGCAACTTTATTTTACCCTGAAACAAAATATTTGTGGATTATAAATATCTTTGAAATATGTAGTGTTGATAAATTTTTAATTCTTCATTTCATGTTTGTTACAGATACGAAACAATAAATAAAGGAGGATTTTTTAACTTCATGACGATGGCAGCAGGAACGTGCCATTCTTACGTGTAATTTTATTTGACGGACAAAGAAACCAACTAAACGTCAGGTAATACTTCTTTATTTATTTGCCTTCTATACCTTGCTCGAAAATTATTTTTTTTTTGTGATAAATCTTTTCTTGACGACATTGATCGTTTTAATTAATTGTAATTAACTTTCCTCCACAATTGTTGTAATATTTCGGAAACATTCAAATGATTTTTCACTGTGGAAAATCTACTATACATCGATATATAGAAAATCTGTAAAAGCAACGTCACTTAAATTTATGTAAAACGTGATATAATATAAAGGACACGATTTAAATGTCGAGATTCTATTTTGGTGCACAAGCGATACAACAAAAATGAGAGGTGCTCGCGCCAAGGTGCTGAAAATATTCCACGATCAAGACGTGTAAATCCAGCCGTGAATCTCCGTTGCCGATACATATCTATTCGTATCGTCACCTTCGATAATTTATGTCTTTTGCACCGTTGACTATCCTGTTCCATGCTTTCTTAGAGTCGATTTATCTTGCTTCTCGCAGATTTTTAGAGTTGCATTAGCTATATTACTATATAAAAGTTGTAAATTTAGTTCCTAAGCAACTTTCACTCAAAATACGTACATAGCCTACCGTTCTTAATCAATGAAAACATGTACGAATATACATTTTCCTTCGATCACGTTGTTTAGTCACCCTGTTACCATTTTACTTTGCGTAATGATTCCTCTTCAATACTCAACACTGTTATAAATAACCTATAAAAGGCATAAATTACACACCTGTGGAACCTCATACAGAGCACCGACTGCGCTGAAAAATATAGACATTACAACGGCGCGGAGTGGCGAGATGCCGAGCCAGCTTTTCATCGTACAAGACACCCAACTAATTCAAGGATTAACAGAGTAAGAGGATGCAGGGCAGACTCATGCCTCTCTCTCTCTCTCTCATTCGCTCCACTCGTGACATAACTTGTGTGCTCGCACAAGGGTCCGACGGCGATATATCCCCCATCGAGTATCTGTGTGGAATCGATTTCAGACTCGCGCGTCTTCCGCTCTCGGTGCAACAGCGCGATATTTATGGCTCATCCTTCGGCGAATCGCTGGCTCACGGACCCCGTTGCGCTACGAGACGAGGAGGGTAAGGGTAAAAAGAGGAAATGAGCAGCGCGCGTGCTCCATTTACGTTGCGGAAAATCGGCGGGCGGTATACAAGAGGATTTTAACGATTGGTTCAGTTTAACAGAGGTAAATGGGTTGATTTTGGCGAGGAAATCTGATGTTTAATAAACGTATTGTTTTATACGATTATTATGTAAAAGTTGCTATAAAGTGTTAACTAGGAATTTCAATAATTCCACAATTTTATGATTGTATTTTAACTATATGATATATATAATGAAACCAATTTTTTTCCTGGACAAAACCGCATGTTTCCAAAAGTATTTTACGTAAATGGGTTAGTGGAGGCTGTGCGAGAACTGAAACACGCGCATCGCGGCGATAAGCCAGCATAATAAGCCGCAGTGCGGATGACGAGTGGCAGCGCTCGAGTTGCCAACCGACAACCGATAAACGGTAGGCTGAAACGGTCACAAGTGCGATAGACGACGCTGTTCTGTTTTTTTTCCTCCTCTCCGATTGTCAAGTCCGGGATTGTCAATCTCTATTTACGTGCCTTATACTGAGGAATGTTTCTCGAGAAGAGAAGCGTGGGATTTGATGAAAATGGTTTTAATCAATTAGAATAGAAATGCCTTTTCCTTTACTAGGATTTAAATACCAGTTTGCAAAGATGTATCATCAATAAATATTTTGACTTGAATCAAAAACGTTTCTGAATTTCGAAATATTAACGGAAGGAGAAACAGGCTAGAGATTTTGTTAGAAATTTATAAAAATAACTTCGAGACTGATAATGATTTCAGCTTATCGAACTGGTAGAGTTTTTTTAATCTGCAATAAATTATAATCTAATTTATCAATTTTTTTCTGAAATATGTTTCAAAATACGAAATGTGTTTTATCGAACAATATTTATAATGATGTACACGCATGCGCACACCCACACACACTCAGTAGCCGGGCTTCACCCTCTGATCGCGAACCCCAATTTTAGGTGCAAGTTATACATTTTTGTATAGAAACAAAGGGCTTTTAGATAATATATCACGAAATTACAGAATTTACTTTAGATTAAAATCTCTGAATTTGCTTCGAAATTTCAAGTTGTCAATTATTTATTTGCTGCAGTTGACAAAAATAAAGAAATGAGGGGCTCTTAGCGGATGAGTTGTACGAGAGGCGACCAGGCGACGAGGAGCTTCGCAGAAGAGGAGGAAGATAAGAGCCTCTAACATGGGCGAGAAAGATGAAAACTAACATTTCAGTTTAAAGTTTGACTTTATTTTAAGGAGGGGCTGAGGAGCTGTAGGGAGGAAGTCGGAGGGCATATGGAGACCTAAATCATAAAATCTGCTTACAACTATATACTATAGGAAAATATAAATCCTCAATTAACCTCTAGACTGCCGGAGAATCAATATATTGACGCTACCCCCGATCGACACTTTCCCTATGATCAATCAATG
>UXGD01005685.1:0-13939 GCA_900474315.1 Torymus auratus
CTAATATAGATTACAGGCCCGGTTTTCTACGTAAAAATTGAAGATGATACACCTTGTCTCGTTTATGTACTATGAACGCTCCGCTAATAGCAGCAATAAATTACGTTAAAAAAATGGATTAAAATAGTTAAATGTTCCGTGGATTTCCTCAAATACTATATTTTTATCAGAATTTAAAGCGCAAGATCATTCACACTTGTTATTGCCGAATTATTTTTCTATATATATTCTGATACATTTTTTCAAATTTATTTATCACCTAAAACCATCATAAAACCTAAAAATAATGGAAATTTTGCAGTTCTTGTTCTTGATCTTGTTAAAATCAACACTAATTATAACAATCACTTAAGTATTCCCTCCAAATATATTCTTTTCGTATAAAACCAAAACGCACTGCCCGCTAATAAGTAAAATTTTAAACAACTAAACAATTTTTTATAAAAAAAAATTTTAAATCATTTCGCACCATCGAAATTTCTCGAGCATGCAATCACACGTTACAATACGCAAGAAAAAAAAATTTGACAGCGGTGGGATTCGAACCCACGCCCTTTCGGACTGGTGCCTAAAACCAGCGCCTTAGACCACTCGGCCACGCTGCCGTTAAAATATTGCGAGCCAATGAGGCCGCAGGTTGTCGATCGATTGCGTAATCGCGCTCTCGGCGCTGATAACAGACCCACGCGGTTGCCGTGCGCGTGTCGGTCTATTATTGTGTATTACTGTTGATTTGAATTTGCAGAGCTGCGTTACATATTCTTCGTGAATATTGACTACGTGGGTTGGAAGATTTATTTATTTAATTAATCGAGTGTATTGGATGACTCAATATGGATCTATTAATATTTTTGGTTTTTATAAATTTGGTTGTTGGTAATTATAAAATGGAAAAGTTATCAGAAATCATTCATTTTAGTTACTTAGGCCGATTAGTAAATTTTTAATTAAGAAAAAATAGTTTATTGTCCAATACCAAACTAAATATTAATGTTATAATAATGGCCTATTATTTATAGATTCTTTCTAACTATTTCACGAAGTTAATACACATTTGAAATTTCTATTTTTTTATTTTTATTTATAGAGAGTTGTTTATTTATAACATATCCACATTAAATTTTTAATTATAGTCGAATAATTCTTCTCACATTCAGTTCATTCTAATTATAGGTAATTGGTTAATTTTAGTTAATCGAAATACTGAATCTTATTTTGGAAACATCTATATTGTCGAGTGAAAAGTATTTACAGACAGCTGTCACGAATTCCAAAACGATGACGTCATTCTAGTTTTTATACAAGGTCTCCTCAAAACATATGTCTATAGCATGAAAAGTAATTTGATGTGGCATTTTACTGTTACCGAGTTCGAATGTTACAGCACCTGGTCGGCTGCAACATTTCCTGTCAGTTTATTTAAATATATGCAGCTTATTTAATAAAAATTTATCGCTAGTTTGTTAAAATCGAACATACAACTTTTGCAGCTATAAAATAAGATAAATTTCACGTAGCCTCGAGCACTTTTAGAATATAAAACTGAATTTAAGAACATTCAATCCCAAATATAATAACAGATATTATATAACTGAAACAAAATAGAAATGACATTTAAATGTGAGACCATGAAAAACATCAAATCATCGTTTTATATCCTTTAGAACCAAATTACGCCATATACCATTCTCATCATCTGTTTATCCATCATACTACTCACCCGCCACATTATCACTCCCTCGTCGATTTTTATTACTCGAAAACACTTCTACAACCACCACTCTATACGTATACACACATATAAACACGCAATCCACCCGTCGAAAAGTGAAAATAACGCGGCGATAAAACTTACCCGCACTTGCATCCAAGGTCAGCTGCAAGCAGGCAGGGGGAACTTTTTTTTCGGGGGGTAACTGTATATGACGCGGCGCTTTTCCCCCATCTGTATACTACGCGTAAAAAAGTCATTGCCCGCGAGTAAGTACACTAGCGCAGGAGTAGATCATCTTTTCACCCCGGCGGCTGGCGCGCATTACGTAATGCGACGGAGAGATAAGGCTATATAAGGGAGAGATTCCTTTGTCTGCTGTGTATGTATCGAGTCGAGATTGAGCGCTCGAGGGTAAATATAATTTATTGACGAGCGTTGTAATTTTCTTTTTTTGGATCTGCGGGATATATTTTTTACGCGATGCTCGGTGTAATGAAAATAGTCGCGGTCGTTTTTTTTTGTAGGAGTAGGTAGATGGAATGTATATCTTTTGCTGAAGATGGAGAAATGAACGGCTGGTTGGGTTGTATAGATACGACGTGAATTATGGTCTGGATTTGTTATGGGTTATACAATATTTAGTATCAATGGATTGAGGAATTGGAGATTCCTATCAAAATTCTTGTGAATACAATGGGATTTTTTTCTATAAATAGAATTGTATAAGCTTTTATATGATATGTTTTCTTCAACGGTCTAACAAACTGTTACGACAAACTATTCGAAGATTATTCCGTGCGTTTTGTTTACTATTAAGCTTGACAAGTTGTTCGACTTCTGACTTTATGATTCGAAATAACATAACATAATTTTTGTGCCTAATTTAGTCCTAGTTTAGTTAAGAATTTTATCACATTTCATGTATATTGTATCAATATCTACATGGATATGAATACCTACTATTTTAACAATTTATTTTTCTCGATTTAAATAATACAACGTTCGTAATAAAAGAAAAAAATGCATCCGTCTACTGAACTCAACGACATCTTAACATTGAAAAAAAAAACTTCAAAGTTCACATTGAAATTTAAACCATAAAAGGTATACAAGCGCCATAAAAAAAGATTTCTTCGCCATTATTTCAAGCCCCCTCGGCAGAAACCCAAATATATTCCGCTTTCAGAAACACTCCCAAAGTTTGAATATTTACAATGTACCATCGTTCCCCGCTACACATCTCTCCCTCAACCCCCCATAAATTCTCATTACGACACCATCAAAATACAATATTTTCCCTTCTTCTTCGAAATCAAAAGGGGGAAATCGCGCGTTATTTTTCACTCCGACGCATCCGTCAAGCTGGCGGCGACTCCGACAAAGGTTGCTCGAGATCCCGACAATGCGATATAGCGCGGGAAAAATCTGCGCGACGGCTCGAGTTATTTATTCGGAGGTGCGGAAGTGTCGACGCGAGAGCCAAGCAAACCTTTTTGGATGCCGAAATCGGGTTTAGCGTCATACTCGCCTTATGTCAAGAGTGATCTTTCTTAGGAATATTTTTTAGGAAAATTTTTCGTAGGAACAGGGCAGTGATGGTGTGGTTATGCGTGGTTTAAGGTTTAGAAAATCTTCTAAGAGCGAAAGAAAGTATTTTGGTTTAGTTACTAGAACCGTGACGTATTAAAATAATGGATTTTGGTGAAATTATATAGCTTTAGAAAGTAGTTCGGATAAAAAGGCTTTTAATTAAACAAACTTTACATAGCTGAGATGACAATGACGATAACTGCACAATCATAATTGTAGCTAACTCTGAATGGTTGTTTCGTGATTGTGTTCTTCGGTAAGAAAGAGAACAAAAATTATTTAGCAATACTATTATAAATATTATTAAACCAACTTGTTACCATGAACTGTATCTCTGAATGTGGCTTGTGCATTTGAATACTGAGATGAATCAGAAGTATACAATATGTATACCGCGATTTCTAAAGCGAACCTGTCTGTATTTCCTCGTCCTTTTCATCATTTCGAACGTGGAGACGAAATACGTAAAATGTTACCATTTTGTTGGTTGATGTGTGTCAGTTATAAATTGCCGGATACTCGATGAATTTAACCGTTTGTCTTTTGCATATGAGTAAAAAGCTTGTATTCGTGATTTTTGTATATTAATTGAAGACTGAACTGTTTGGAAAGTTGGTAGGTTTATCTCGCAGTAAAATTTTGTTATTTCTCATTATGTCAGTTGGGCTTTAATGAAATTATTTCGAATAAAAATTTGAAAAATATTTTATATTGTTTGCATGAATCTCGTCAGTTTCTAAATGTTTTTTGAGCTTCTAAACTTTTCTTTACTGCAACCCAATATATATAATATCATTTACACTATTATTATAAAGTTTACTTAAAAGAAAAAATAAATGTCCGAACTATTCACCGATACCCCTAAGGCGGAAGAGCAGATTAGTACAAGTAATATAATAGTTTGACCTTGTAATTTTGGATAGTTCTGAGGTGAAGTTACATTATTAGTGACTTGCGGAACTAAGCTTGTTGCCCAACTTACTGCATAAATCAATACTAATTAACGAAGTCATTGTCACTGGCAATACGGCTAATATACTACTATATTAGTGATATATTTTGGCTCTAAGACCCTTTCGTAATTTACTGCTGTAACATATACACTGACTTCGATAAAGTTTTTCTATTCTAATATATTTTTTTCTCTTTTCTATGTTTCAGGTAAGCACAGACAGACACTCATCCATACTTTATTCAGTCTCGTAGACATGGGTAAGAGTATCGTAGCTTATCGTGTCAATCACAATGGCTTAATTGAATTATATCGGGCGATGAAATGCGTTCGTATAGTAGATCGATATCTTTAACAAAACACATGTATGTACATGCCAATGGAAGGAAATAGATATTACTAATGTGCTTTGAATTGATATGTATTGTTTTCGGTTTTATTACGTTAATTCAAATTCTATTTAGCGCCTTTTGTTAAAATGAATAACAAAATATATTGTGTACGAACACTAACATAAATTTTATAACAAGAATGGTTGATTCGAAAATAAAATGCTGAAAAAAAACATTGAAAGAATAATGGAATTAAAAAAACGTTATTCAAGAAGAGAACCTCGTTCTTAAAAATGTTTGTTTTATCCTTTTCAATATTTATATTTTCCAAACAAATTTATTTTTTTTATTCAATCCTATTATAGTACAACCAGAACTTATACATATCTATAATAATTAATCTAATACAACGCACAATCCTAAGACCAACTCAAACAGCTCCCGAATTACACCAAAGAACATAATTCATGCGCTAACGAACACCGGACGCACTTGCGATCCATACCAACACATTAGCATCTCTCTCTCTCCTCGATCACGCGCGTACACGCACTTACATTACACGGGCAAACAATCAATTATTCCAGGTCGAACGTTCGGCGCATCGGCCGGAAAAAGAAAATTTCCGGCATCCGTAATTGATCGACGCCAGCGACGGCGAATATAATAGCCGGCACTTAAAAATCGCTCAAGAGGCCGAGATGGAAAGGGGGGAAACCCCTTAAGGGAAGAAAATCGATGCGCGCGCACATCACGCGAGCTCGCGTGACGCGAGAGTCGTTGACATTGCGCGTAGTATAATTAGCGCGTTCGGGGCTGACGAGGAGTTGAGAATTTTTCGCCCATCTTATAGTGGGTATGTGTATACCTAAAGGGAAAATTGGAGGATATAAGGAAATTAGAAGAAAGGGGGAAAAAGTTTTAGGGAAAAGCGTGTGGGGGGAATCGCTTTGGTTGATGAAGGTTCCGTGTGTGCAGAGGAAATGACTGGTTTTATAGGGTTGTCGGTATTGTGTGGACTGGGATTATGTTTTTGGTCACGATACTGTAATGCTTGAGCGGCGTGTATATATAAGTGAAAAAGTATATCTCGGTACTTTGTGTTATTGATGGTTGGTTTAACTTTATAGCTAGTTGTAGGCATTTTAAAAAGACAGTTTTAGAACTTCTAGCGTGTATAATATATATAAGTTGAAGACATTTGTATAATTAAGTATTTACGGTCGGATAAAGAAAGTTCATTGACCCTTTTGTTTGAGGCATGTTAAAAGTATTTTATGTGAATATATATTACTCGCTTATTTGATAACTGGATGTATACGTTTATTTGAAAAAATAATAGATCAGATAAATAGATAGATAGTACTTTTATTTTTGGAAGTGTATTGTTACACACATCGTTAGTGAAAAAAACTTTCTAAACCCGCTTTCAAATGAAACGTAAAACTTTTGTTTATAAAAGGTTTGATGCGGTTCACTCGTATTTCTTTTGAAATTCGAATCTCTTGTAATGGCGCTTATCTAAATCACTAGCTGTTATGTGAAGCGAAACGAGTGTAAAATTTTGTTCAGTTGGTCATAATATCTATATTTACAAATTCTGATCTTTTGCTTGAAAAAAATAAACTGTTACATAATCATATTTCAGAATAGTTAGGGTTGATGTTGTTAAAATCAACGGTTACATAATTATTATATATAATTTTATAAAAATATTTTATCTGCCTTTCGACTTTTTTCTCACAAATATTATAGTCTGCTATCTAAAAATTTCAGCGAATTTCTCGCACTTTTTACGTAGAATGTTACGTACGAATAACCGATTTCATCATTTTCCAGCTTGTAAATCAATTAACCATTATTTATATCATGAATTTGTTTTATAAAAACTATACTACTGACTATAAGTTGAAAGAATAACTCGTAACATATCTCCATCCACCCTACAACCGAGCAAGACCCGAGCACAGACTCCGTTTTAATTACTTCAGCGTGTTCTACCACACGCACTTGTCTCCTCCCAACAGCTACACTCGCGTCTTTACGCTTCTCGCGTCTTATCTCTTTTATTAGCGCGCAGGGATTCGCTGCACTGCGAACTGATCGCGTAATCCAGCCCAACGCGCGTCTCTCTCTTTGAAAATTCGCTGTCACGCGTTCTCGAGAGCGCAGATTAATCACTTGATGGGGCCTTTTACAAAGTGCTTCTGTAGAGGGCTTTTTTATACGAACGCGGACGGCACAAGTGGATCTTTTGCAGCGAAAATTTATTAATCAGGGGAGGGTGACATTTTTATAAATCGTCGTGTATTATTTGCATCGATGGTTGTTAAAGTGAGCGCGCTGTTCGAGACTTTTGCTTCATTTTTTTTTAAATTTCTTGAAAGTGTTATACAAGTATTTAACTCTGGAGGAGTATACTATAGTAATATTTTAATAATATTCATTATGTAACTTATTTAGAGGATTAGCAAACTGTGATGATTTTACAGGAATATTAAAATTTTTAAGATAGTTATGCGAATAAAATGAAAAAAGCTCAATGTTGAGCTAATTTTATGTGACAATACTTAAAAATAGAAGAAAAAAAAATAAAACCTTTTCAATAAATTTAAAAACTATTATTCATTTTTATAAGTAGGTCAGCATGTATTTAAAGAAATAATCAATCTCACATATCGAAATCTGATGTGAAATACTCTCGCAAATATACTATAAGATCTGATTTCGATATTTTTTTTGTATATTATATATATTGAAATACTGTTCCTTTTTAAAGAAATATAATATAAGCTCTATAATTCCACATGATTACAGACATTTAAAAAAAATATATAATATTCTTCATTGGAACAACAATTATTATAGTTTTTAATAGTGATTCTATATAATTTTCTGGCGTTATGGTAATTTAATTATTCTTAATTGATAATTCCAACGGTATACAAACTCGAATGTTATTTAACCGCTTGCTTAAAATTCACGATATAATTTTGCAAATTGAAGGTACTTTCGCATATTGCAAAACGGAATAAAAGAAAATATACAAGAATAATTAACGATGATTGGATGAATATTTAAATCTTCGTGCAGCCGTATAGAACTCTTAAAAGAAGAAATAACTATACTATATCAAAGTACATTTAAAATTCAAATTGTCCATTTTAAATTTCAAACCGACCGTTCGGAGAAATCATTTTTTACATTTCAATAGAGGCTCTCGATTTTGTAAAACTCAGCTTTTTATTATAACAATGGATCATTATCGTATACTATTATTCTACAGAATAATTCTACAGAGAAAGAGCTCTTGATATATAAATTATCATGGTAACTCGTGTAAGCGGATGAATTTTAATATATTCGACGATATCTGGTTCGAGTTTCCTGCTTTAATGTTGCCTCTTCTAAGAATAAAACTGCAGTAACAATTATTCCAACGGTATAATAAATTTTTCAATAAATTCAAAAATATCCCTTATTCTTCACATAAATAAATCCCACAAGCGTTCGTAACTAATAATCACAATAACTATATATATAAAATGTAACAAGCCAATCTTATCAGAAAGGATATTTCCCAAGTTAACTTGAAAAATTCAATTTCCTCGAACCTCCTATATATACCATCGACTGCTATTCAGTTCGCCGCTAAACATTATTTGTACCTTATTCTCTCCCAAAAGAAAAAGCCTGCACCGACCCCGTCGAGATTTCCAACCGCACCGAAACCAGGTTACCATCGGACATTTCAATACACCTCTAGTTCACATCTACTTCTTCTTCTTCTTCTCTCTCCTGGCGTAATGATGCCGCGCGAGTTCCTTTGTCGCCCGACAAACAGATTCCTTGTCCGACCGATAGTGAAAAATTCTCCTATACACGTAGAGGAGAAACCTGTCTCGGCGAAATGTCATTTTCCACTGCGGATGGGACTCGCTACTCCTCTCGAAATAACTCTCGCTCTGCGGTCGCAACATTGTGCGCGGATGGAAAATTGGAAAATCGAGTATTGTGAGGAGATCAAAGACGGTGGCGAGATGTCGTCTGTGGGGGTTGGTCATCTTGATGGCCGAAGAACTGCTGAAGGCTTGAGACAAAGGATCAGCGACTATACTTTCACGGGACTATGCGCGAATGGAGGGTTGAGGAAGTGCGAGGTGCGTTTTTTTCTCAAGCTTTTGTGTAGCGGAGTGGAATTTTCAATTCTGGGAATCAAGAAGCGGTTTATAATTTTTTAGTTTATTATGTATAGTATTTTATATTCATTATGATATGATTTAATCACGATGTGATACATTTATTACAATTTATGGTCAAGTAACTTTACTCTATACAGTTATCTGTATAAATATCGCCCGAGTGAATGTTTATCGTGTAAAATAGATACGATCATTAATATAAATATAAATTACACTTATAATATAATAATATAAAACAAATGTAAGGCATCTTCTCGTAACCGAAGAACCGACCGCACCTTCAAACCCATTAAATGTATATTTTTTGCATAATACACAACGCAGGTGAAACACATATCTCGCGAGAGGAGAAAAAATATCCACGAAGCGAAATCGATGCGCGGGGGTTACAATGATATGGACGTCACGTGCGGTTGACGTCCTGCGCACACACGAATTGCGAACAAGAAAAAGTCGCACTATATACGCGCCGTGCTCGCGAATTGCGCGTATACGTATATATGTATATGTGTACGGCTGACGCGGCGGTATAGTATACGTGTGTTGTCAACGCTGTAGTGTGACGGTTCGTACGTGCGAGAGATGCGAATTTCGATGTTGGTGGTCGTCGCGCGCGAAAGAGGCGATTTGAACTAGAGGTGGGGTTGGAGATGGTGTATCGATGATGAAATTATGGCTTTGATATGGTTAGTAACATTTTTTTTTTTTACTTTATTAGATATCGTTTGCATAAAACGGACTTGTTAATTTGAATTGTCGTTGAACGAATCTTCCTTTGACGATATGATATTCCATTATTAGATGAATTGAGTTTTCCTACTCTATACTTTCCTTTGAATAATTGATAAGCGACCGTCTCATTAGTCATTCTTTATTCCATTCCCCAATCTTTTACTTTTTTACGTAGTAAAACGTGTCGTGACAATGCAATTCGAATTTACAACGATATTCTTTTTTCCTAATAACTTGTGCACTTTAGTTCACTTTCTTTCTTAATCACTTGGCTTATTTTATTGTTTCAGCAGCTTTTCGACATCTTCATATAACGGATAATTTCCGTCGATTTTCATCTCGATTATAAAAAAAAACGTCCCTAGAAAGATAGTACAATTAGTGTTATATAAAATACATTATTATACCTATACATTATTAATATACTAATACTATTAGTCAATACCTATAGAACACTTTTCTCTGTATAAATTCTTTACTATCAGCTTCGACATCATCTCAGGTCATTGTTTGCATATACACTCACACAAGCAACGACATACTTCGCGCCCCAAAAAAATAGCAACACGTAAAACAGCCTCCATCTCTCTCTCTCTCACTCACCTCCACTTTTGTTAAACCCGGAAACCTCGTTTTTCTCACTCTTCGTGTCGCGCCGCGCTGCGCTTCACACTATATACTCGAGTCTTTCCGCTCGTGTCGAGAGAGAGAGCAAAGTTTCATTAGACTGCAGTACGCGCGCGGCGTCGGAAAAAAAAATAATCTCGAGAGCGCGATATCGCAGAGAGCCAAGTCCTTCGAGAGCTTCTGAAAGTTTCCTTCGCGAGCGCCAACCGGCTGTGTATCTTTTATGGAAAAATTCAGCGACAGGCTCTTTGGGCTTTTGCAGCTTTTTTTCTCGGAGAGAGAGAGAGTGAGAGAAAGAGTTGCAAGAGTGGCTCGGTTGGAGGGCTTTGTTCCCACGCGCTGTTGTCGTCTTATGGGTTTTAATTTTTGAGGAGCTGGATTAGCGCTTTTTCTGATTATAGTGCAATTTATCGTGCGTTGAAAGAGGGTGGAAGTATTTGTCTATATATACGAGTAAGTATGGGATGTATACCTATACATTTATAAAGTTAAGTTTGCTAATTTGTCATTTGATTCTGGTTCTACATTCGTTTGATGGTTACAGTTTTAGAATTATTATTTTATTTATTTTTTTTTTTTTGTATAATCTTTAATAGATCGTCATATACATAGTCTCTCGTTGTCCAGATAGTCACTTCACATATTTTCTATAGTCGAGTGGTAGTATAATACGCATAGGAAAATCTTTATTCGAGATACAACGTTTAGAGTTTCAAGAACATAATGACCGAAAATCTACTCGAGTATAGCTTTTCGTATAGGTTCTTTAATTATGTACAAGCTATTCTTAGATTGTTGATGTTACAGAATGAAGATAGTCTCAAATCTTTCATAAACTGATTTGAAAAATGAGTATGTTGTATAATATATACTAATGTGCTCAAGATTATAAAAGAAATATCTTGAAGGAAGACTTGCTATATTGCCATTTAAAAAATAACTGAAAAATCAATCATATAAAAAAAATTGTGAAAAGTTAAAATGCAAGAATTTAGTCTCGCTTGTATATAATTCTAAAAGTTTAACCCTCAAACGAACGTAATTATTTAATTAATCTAATTCTGAGGATTACTAGCTTTTACCTATTCATTATCTTGATATCATCAGTATCTTGATCCATGGACATTCTTTAATTGACATCAATCAATACCGTATACGCAGGTATGACTAAGAATTCCCTCCTGATGATATCCTATAATACATCTGTTTATCCAGTTTATGTCTCAGTGCCCCTCTCTCGTTCTCAACCATTAGCTGTAGTATCCAATTGCACCGCTCATGCTTTCAACGTACGCATATAAGTTCATTCAATAGATTATTATTGATCTCCCAGCTGATTTGCAAGGCTTATGTAGAATTGGAACGGAATAAGAACTGTATTAGAAAGATTCTCAAACCGAAAGGTAAAAGAAGACGAAGAATGAAAGAATAAGAAAAAACGTGTGGCCGCTATGAGTATTGACATATCTACTAAACGAAAGCGTATTTTGATATTCGACTTTTTTCATCATAAGCCTGACTAAATATTCTTGCATAATTTAAGCATTAGGCTAGAATCATATTTTTGCCTGCCGTCAGCTCCACAATTTATATTTTTCAAATTACCTCAAGTTACTCGGATTTCAATAATACTTTTGGCATATTCTAAATGCGATTGTAATACTGTCGCTCCCCTGGCCGACCGATGCGCTGTATATAATCGATTAACGTGGCATCAGCGCCGGGGAGCCGAAATTTGTATAGGGACGCCATGGGGCTCAGATTATTACTTCTGATAATCGATATTATAAGAAAGCTCAAAAATGGGTAGAATTCTTATAAATTATTGACGAAATATAAATTCTTCTCATGTATAAATGTCATAAAGGTATAATTAGGTGTAATATACATATATAATCAATGTTTAATAATAGAAAAGAGTAGAATCGCATTTAATTAAAAGATGATATGAATTTCAAGCAAATTAAAGATATCTTTATTGTACAAATATTATCATTTTATATGCGATAAATTAATGTTTGATCTTTTACACTAAAATAATATCGGTATTCCATACCCAGCTCATATTAATCAGTAAAACAATAGGATAAAAAACATTAATCATTTTCCGAAATTCGTTATTCTAAAGAGGCAGTGAATTTTTTACAATGCCATATAAATCCCATAAATCTTTGTTGCATAACACAGAATGTTATACAAATTTAGCTTTTAATATCTTTAAAATTCACATAATTCCTGAATATTATTGTATCGGCAATTTCTGTATAAATATTCCTTTCTAAACATTTCAGTATCTCTTCTCTACAATAAACCCAATAATTATCTCCTATCATCGACATACGTTATACATTTCACCTACCAGAACCCCTATCCCAGCCTATATCTCCCAGCACAGCCCCACGAACTAATTATCCAACGAAAAAAAAGAAAAACAAAAGCATCTTCGCAGTAAAATTTTCAGGCAAGCACACGCGGAATATTTAGCTGGGGGCGCACGCACAGCAGCAGCAGCAGCACGCGGCGCGCAACGTGCAACCCTTCGGTTCGTCGTCATGGCGACGCCGCGGCGGCGAGCGGGAAGATGTGTCACGATATGTAAATCGGCCCCTCGCTGCCATCGCCGCATACTCGCTATGCTCTTGCTAATACGATTACCTGAATCGCGCTCGAATTAGAGCCGAAGAAGTGCGCCGGGCTGACGGTGCGCGACAGTAGGTTTGACGCGCGTTTGGAAAATATTGAGGGGGGCTGGGAAGAGGGAAGATGATCTACTTCGGCGATGGTTTTTTTTTGGTATGAGGTTGGGGTGGTTTTTTTTCGAGGATTAGGGAAAGTTGTGTATAGGGGTCAGTTGATTGCAGAGATGCGTTGAGATGATGGTTAGTATTGTTTTATGGTGGGGAGAGGTAGTTGGGTGGAATGAAGATGAGGGTTTGGAAGATTAGGAAATAAAAGAATCATGGATATTATAAGAATGATAATATATATGGAGAGACGAAAATCGATTTAGTCTTTAAACAATATTTAAAATTCATCAATACTTGCGTTTTTCGGATAAATTTCGGATTTTGGCATCATACTGAACTTCATCAAATGAATTATTTTTGGGCATTGTGGTGAGGGGAGCTGGAAATATTTAATGAAACCAAATAAAAAGTAGAATGAGTAAACAGTAATTTCTGTTCACACATCAATTACGTAAAGCTTGACATGCCTACGAAAAAATTCTGGCGTAAAAATAAGCATCAATACCGTAAAAAACATGATATATTCCTTCATTTTCATTGTGAAAGTTTGGATTAGAGTTCATTTCGATTAGTCGAACTTCTCCTCTTCTATCGTCTCTTTTGCGAGAACAGTCATACATTCTGATTTTAATAAAGGCAAACACGAGGAGAGCTCGCGTCCATGATTGGGAAGGAAATAAAAAGTTTTCTCTATAATTTATGTATGAGGTCAGATTGAAGCTGGGAAAGTTATTGGTTAATCCCTGCATTATGTTTATAAGGAATTTATGAGTTTACGAGATAAGTTTGCTTTTGGTAGAGATGTTCACATAAAATATATTTCTCGAAGAAAAGTAGGTAGAGTTAATCAGTACCGATTAAATTGAAGGAAAAATCTATTTAAAATTTTTAAAGATTAAATGTTTTATGATATTCCTTTTGCTGTGCTTTGATTCTGTTTTTTAATAATAGAAAATTCGTACTTTTTATGAGTACTTTTTGTTTTCTACAAACAAACCAACATTTATCTACTCATCAAAGTTTTCGAAAGATATCAATATTTT
>UXGD01005686.1:0-13935 GCA_900474315.1 Torymus auratus
GTGCACGAGGTCCTTGCAAAAAGGGGATCTACGGAGCTGTGCGACAGTGAACGAGTCAATTATTTAAAAACCTTATTATTTCACGCCTGTCTGCCTTCCTCTTCTACGCGAACCTCGCATCCCCCGGCTATTTGGGTTTAAGCATTTTTTAAACAATTGACTTGCATACTGTTGCACGTCTACGGAACTCTCTTATTTGTGTGGACCTCACGCTCCTCGGCTATTTAGGTTTCAGACTTTTTTTAATAAGTGACTTGCTTACTGTTGCATGTCTGCGTAACTCCAATATGAACAAGAATTTCAAGATACGACGATAATACTTTACATATTGACTGAAAAGACCAAAACAAGAGAGAAACTTTCAAGAATTTATAAGAGCGCGACAATATAAGCACCGAAATATCGTATTGTCTTGCTCTCATGCAGAGTTTGTCCCAATTACTAAATATTTTATTATATAAAAATCCTTTCGGACATAATTCATCTTCATTAGCAAATATCATCATAAATAAACTAATCCGAATAATTAAAAACAAAAAGAAATACCAAAATACTTGAACCCAGATCAATATCAGTAGTAACCACCGTGTTATCTCAGACACAACGCCATCCGCAACTACATTCTCAAAATTCCGTCATAATGAAATCTACATCTCCATGATTCTCGAATCTCGCCCTTAATGAAGCCGCGCGTCTCGACGCTCCGTACCTAAGCGTATTAAGCTACCGCAGCGACGGCGGCGGTGATGAAAGAGTATAACGTATAGGTAATACGGCGCGCGTGTAATGTCCCATGCGCTAACGCGACGCGTCACATGCTACGCCTCGTAAAGACACTATACCACCGGCTGTTCCCTGATTAAGGCGCCCAAAGCTGCTCGAGGAGATGAGGAGACGTAGGCGTGTAATTTTGTTGCGACGCGCGCGGTGTTTGTGAATTGATAAATAGTTGTGAGGAGCGTTGTTATGTGGAGAGTAGTGTGGAATATGATGTATTTGATGTAATAATTTGTTTGAGAAGCATTTGTTTTTGGATGTAAATGAAAGCAAGACATATAAAAATGTTTTGATGGCAAGGGAAACTGGAAGCTATAAGTATTGACTATATGCCGACTTATTAACTGATGCATCAGTATTTCGGAGACTCATTAACCCTTTCAGTCACATAATTCATTCACAAAAATATGATTTTTTTAGCATAAATTTATTTATAACAATTATAAATCCGAAAAGTATTAATATATTTCACGATATAGCAAGATTAATCTTGATATTGCATTGCCTTGCCTCAATATTCAAGTCAATAATCGATACAATATCAAGATTGTTAACATTTACTTAACTCTCACACAATAAACTTCGGTAGTTGCAGATGACCGAACATTAACGAGATGTTTGAGTAATAAAATTTGGCGGGGTGATCGTTGATGTGCTCCTATATCCTCTCGGGATGACTTATTTAGGTACGTCAGGCCACAAAGAGGGAATGCGCCGCCTAGCGATAGCGCGCGCGAACTAGGCTCTGGCCGGCGGCACATATATATCGCGGGAATAATCAAATTTCAAATTTGGCATTTATTTAAACTTGTGTCGAAATTTTATGGTTTTTGTATTAAACCTAGTGTATTTGTTATTAAATTACGTTCAGTTACATTGTTCTTAACATTTAGTAAATTTGTAACTTAAAAGTGTTTTAAAAGCGAGACCATAATTACAGAAATATTGTATTGCTCTTATGCTGCCCTATAAGCACTAAATTTTGTATATAAAAATTCTGTTCGAAAACTATCGTTTTATCGATTATGTAATCAATCGAATATCAAATATCCAATAAAAAGACAAACATAGGTGCGCGTATCGCGCCAATTAACGCTAGTAATTATTTGCATATGCATTCTTTTTCGATTCTATTTCTGCATTTTGTGCTACAATTAAATAATTTTTTCTTCAAAACGTGTGATTGTATTTTTTTTCAACTTTCCGATTGCAGTAGTTGGGCATTATTATTTTATATGAAACTCCTCAGAAATATTCCATGCATCCAGTACATTAGAGTTAATTTCATTTTTAACTCTGGTATATATACTAGAACAAAGCTCGCTAAAAATTCAGTTATTAATTTCAGCTCAATTTTATACTCTAAAAAATTAGATTCATCATTAAAAAGTGATGAGCGGAAAGTGAAGCCAAAATACTTAAGACTGATTATCTGAGTCCGATCAAAATAAACTTGTGATTGGTTGACGATGTTAGAATATATTCTGTTGCATTGTTGTTAAATCTTCTCTTTAAAAAAGTCCATAATTAAAAGTCGGCGGAATTTTTAAACATTTAAACTTTGAATTTAAAAAATAAGTAAGTCTTAAGAAGATAATATTGAGAAATTTCTAGTTAAACAGTAATAATAACAAATAATATTTTAATTGATAAAAGTTTCTAACTTCAAAATTTAATAATCTTAAATATCATTTCTGAGGTTAAATATTATGCCTAAATCAAACTATAAGAAGTTAATTCTCCTCAATTAATAAATAACTGTTAGTAATTCTAAATTTAAATTTCAAACTCCTATAGCAAGAGGAAATTAAGCGCGCGTAATCTTCCTAGTTTTATTATAAAAAAACACGATAACTGCATAAATATTCATTGTCATACACTATAAGCTGCGCTAGGTCGCTACAATCTTTTCCCGGCACCGCTATAATCCTTCCACCTCAAAAATCGCAAAACGACGCGACCGCTTCGCAATCCCATTCTGAATAAATTACACCCATAATAACTTCATCACCATCCACGAGCAGCAGCAGCAGCAGAGAGAGTCCGACGTCAAACCGACTCAATCGCCAAGTCAGTCCATTACCCTAATCCCTCCCCTTCCTCTACCGCAGCGCTAAAACCGCTGCTCGCGTTCCACGAGAAATTTACGAACCTACCTGATAACACGCGCGACGATTTGTCCTGCGACCTCATTTATTTCTTAATTACGAGCGCGCGCGCGCGGGCAAACTCGATTTGTCGCGTGCCTTCTTTGTCGCCGCATATTGCCGGCTTCTGTATATTGCAGGGATTACATTATATGCATGTGGGTGGATGCTTTGTAATGGCAGGCTAGCTCTAAAGGGAATTTGAAAATGATTCTCTGCGGCGTTTGAGGTGGAGTGAAATGGTTTGAATTGAAAGGCAGATGCAAGTAATTTAAAGGAAAAAGTCGCTGAGCGTCTCCTTTAAGTGGCCGAGTTACTTTATTGTAAATAATAGAGCACTGACATAAATCTTTCGGAGAATTATATTAGATATTTTTCGCTGCCGCAAAAGCTTTTAGGAACATTTATGCATGCAGATAAGGCACTTTATCAATTTTAACTTACTTCTCTTGTAGCCTGCGCGCGCTCGTGCATTAAATTATACACGCAGTTTCTCGCGTGTTGGCAAGTTCATGTACGAATTCGTTATGCATTTATAACAATTTCAGACGGCCGAGAGTTAATGTAGAATTAAGGAACCAGGTGTTCTGTGATAAAGTTATTTCATTCTTTGCAGAGCAAGCGTTTTGTTGTACCAAATGTATGAATAAATTTTTCAAGTTTCTAAATTAGCTGACGGTATTTAATACCATGCAATTATAAATATATACTATATACGCAGCGTTTAATAAAACATTTTATCGGCGTGTTTGCGCTGACGCTGAAAAAGCAATTTATGAGCTGCCGCAGCGTGAAAAAAGGGGGGAAGCAACAATAACCAGTGAGGGAACAAGCAAATCCACTTCACCCGTAACGCAGCATCATTTTTCCGAACCTTCCGAAAACATACATAACCCCGCGCGCGCGATGTTTGCTATTCTTCGTGAAACCCCGTATGCCACTTATAATGATTAAAAATTAACCATTCCAAATCTCCAGCAGCAAAAACCAAAAGATGATGTAAATAATCCAAAATCCTTTAACCTCCCTTTGAAAAAGGCCCTGGCATCGTTAGCCATTCAGCCGAGCGCTTATACCTACATATATGCGCGTGGTCCATTAAACCCCCCTCGATCCCGAAAATTTTATTACTCCCGCGCGCTGTGTGTGCATTGTGCGGGCGGGCGAGCGAGAGACTGACCCTTATGCCCGGAAATATAATACGGGAACGGCGGCAGTGGCCGCGTGAATAATAAAAAAGCACCGCCAGGCCTCGAGGCAGCTTGGTCGGCCGGAACCTCGAGACTGCGTATTCTAGTGCTATATGCGCGCACTGGCAGTGGACTTTTCAGCTAGAGGAAGAAGAGGAGGAGAGGTAGGCGAGTGTACTACGCGGATGAAAGAGAGTTGAGAGTATGTTTTTTTTATAAGGGGGGAGGATGAGATGGAGGATGTTTATTTATAGATGGGTGTAGGGGATGGGAATGGTTATAAAACTTTTAAATAAATAAGTTTTTTGAATTAGTGTCTTTTTGGTTTTTCTTTTATTTGTTGGTGGGACTGGTTTCATTGAGGTTTTTATAGATACGTGGGTCTGAGAAAAGATAGATTGGTTGTTCTGTATAGGGAGTCTCTTGATAATTTTTTAAAAATATTACTATAATGAAACAGTTTTTATGTACTACTAATTCTCATGGATAAGTAACAACTTTTATAATATAAAAGAGATCACAGAATTGTCTATTCGTCTTTGACAATATCAAAATGTGAAAGTAGATGAACTAATAAAACTTTGAAAATGATAATTTTAATATTATATGCTACTATAAAAATTTATACTCATTCTAATGAGAAGTTATTTGAATTTCAATTCATCTATCTTTCACGAATTCGCGAATTCTGCATCTATTTGTTTATGCATATGAATGAGAGCTCGCCTCGTAATTAGAAACTAACGACTAGAGTAAAGTCGATTAGGAGAACGAGTGGGCGCGGTGTAGCTCCGCTAATGAATTAGTTCGAAAGATTGTGCAGTTATAGAAAGGGACATTGAATTGCGGACTTTTCGTGGATGTCTGGGCATGCTCAACTGTTACTACTAGAATTCCATACATCTGTTACGCTGTAATGTCAATGATACATGATACCTAATTTAATGTTTTTGTAATAGCAATAAGAATACTATCTAAATAATTATTGTTGTACAAAAAAATAATAAATTCTACTTTTTACATAGTTGATTTAACTTTCATAAGTAGCAGTAAAAATTGCTTGAAAAAAAGTAGAATTTACTTTTTAGTAAAGTAAGATTGGCCATTTTCAGACATTTCAAATAAAAAGTAGTTTTTACTTTATAACTTAAAAACAATGAATTCTACTTTTTTTTAAAGCAATTTCTACTTATTCCTTATCTAGTTGATTTAACTTGTGCAAAACAGCAAGTTTTACTTGTTTTTCCGTGTATAATTATAAATATATAATCGAATAGTGAAAAAGTATCAAATATTTAGAAAAATTAATAATAATCGAATCATAATAATTTAAAGAGCACTCAATTTCTTTGCAATATACAAACGAGTATCAGATATACGATTCTCCGAGAAAGGAATCCATATTAGTCGACACGTCAAACAAATCACTCAAAAATTCACATACTTAGTTTTTTTTTCCATCCAATTCATAATTTCACGCTACATCAAATATCGACTTCACTCTATTTATATCTCTACAACTCTACATTACTCATATCATTAGCATTTTCTCATTCACCTCTACTCGCTCACTTCCTTAAACCTACCCCCGATCGTCCGTAAAGATATACCTCGCCACTCTCGCATCCGAAACTACCGCCTTACACAGCCTCCCTATACGCTCTCTCCACTCCTCTAAAAACTCCGAACATTGAAATTGATCGCCCCGGCAGAATAAAGAAGCCGCGCTGCCGCTCGCGGACAGGTTCATTAATCATACGCCGACTCGCTGCCGCCACCGACGACGACGGCGACTTTTGTTCGTCTTCTCTCCCTCGTTTTGAGGTCGCAAGAGCGCTCTCTCTCTCTCTCTTCCTCTTGCAAACACACATACACACAGACAGACGTACACGAGTTTGTAACCTATCTGCGCGACCCCATTTCCATCCATCATCGATGCCGAGCATCAATCTTCGGAGGGGGGCGACTCTGCAATTCGACGTGAATATGATCGGAGTTTCGTGTGTATGAGCAGCTCTATATGTGTTTATACGTGTGTACGGATTCGAGACGCGAAATTAGTCTTTGTTGAGTCGTGAAATCGTCGGGGATTTCGGAGGGGAGAGAGCGTGAGGTGAAATATTCATAGCGAGAGTTTGGAGGAGTGTCGATGAATTTTTATGCGTATATATTTACGTAGCGAGGGAAGGAGGATGATTATTTAGTGCAGCTAGAGGCAGAAGAGGAGTGAATTTAAGTTGTACTGTATTTTTAGGGCGCGTCTTGTATATACATAGTGTTCAGGGATTCAAATTAGGAATTGATTTTAAATGAAGGATATATTTAAATTTTAAATTCCGCGTGTGTATATTGGCGAAACGTGCAATAATGGGTAACGGATTTATTGATTCGAGACGACGATTTATAAAATATTCAATTTATATGGATTTTAGCCTGATAGTTCATTAATTTATCGTGAAGCTTTATAGAATATCCATTATTCAAAGTGACTCTGCGTTGACAGAGATTATATAATTGAAAATGAATTATTAAGTAATGCGGATGCTTTTTAATTCTGTCGTCGTCTTATCGATCGAATAATAGGAAATGAATAAGTATATTTAAAATAAGTAATGATCAGCTTTAATGGCAATGTAAGATATGCAATGAAATTAATAACCACTGTATTTATTGTTTATTTAACTATTTGTTCTCTCTGTCCTTCGAATACGTTACACAATATATGTCATCCTTGCCACATTACAAGTGCCTGTAATGCCCTAATAATGTCATTATATTCATATTTTATATGCGCGATATCTATTATGTAATTTTCAATGTTAAACATTCTGACATGAATACACGTTATTACTACCATGAAAATTTTTATATAACTTTATAGTGAATATCGCTGAAAATAAATTTTGATGATTTTTACATATTATATAAAAAATTGCTTTATAATACAAGTTCAATAGACCGAAGTAATAAATAACCCTGACACAATGTAGGGCTGCACGATACAGCAAGATTAATCTTGATATTGTATTGTCTTGTCTCAATATTCAAGACAATATTCGATACAATATTTATATACAGTTTTAGATACAATATCAAGATTGTGGTGTCAAGAATGTAAAGAATCTTGTCTTGTCTTGAAAATAACTTAACATTTTTTAATCGTAATAATTTATCGAAATAATTATTAACAAATAATTAAATAAAAATAATTATTTAACTCTGACACAAAGGCATCTTTATAACCTCAATAAACTTCGGTAGTTGATCACTCCTATATCCCCTCAGACCGGCTTACTCAGGTACGTAAGGCAGCAGGGAGGGGGTGTGCCGCCTAGCGGCGGTGTGAAAACTAGACTCTGGCCTGCGACAGATATATGGTGGGAAAAATCAAATTTCAAATTTGTTCTTATATTAAACCTAATCTATTAGTAACTTAAAAGTTTCTAACATTTAAGAATATTATTAACAGTAAATCATTTAGAAAGGTCTGAAACTCAAATAGTCAACTCGCTTACTGTTTCACGTCTGTCTGATTTCCTCTTCTATATAGGCCTCGCGTGCCCCGACTATTTAAGTTTTTAGACTTTTTTATATAAATGACTTGTTTTTTGTCGCACATCTACGTAACTCCATTTTTGCGTGGACCTTGTGTTTCCCGGGTTTATGATTGCGACATTTTCTAATGATTGACTCGCTTAGTGTCGCGCCTGCGTGACTCCAATATGATCAAGAATTTCAAGACAAGACAACAATACTTTTCATATTGACGACAAGACCAAGACAAGAGAGAAATTTTCAAGAATTTACAAGAGCGAGACAATAATTACAGAAATATCGATTAGTTTTGCTTTCGTGCAGCCCTAAACGCAATCGCCTCAGCACTAAAAAAACAGCCCAAAACAATACTTACATCCCCTCAACCTTATTATACACCTTATCTCCCTATCCACACCACCTCGAAACAATTTTCCATCTTTCCGCTCGCATAAATCATCATCATCGACGCTTTAACAGCGAAGAAGCGTGCAGCACGCGCGAGTAGCTATACACACATATAGTGATTTACGACAGCGCGTGAGTTTCCGGCTCGTTGGCTTCTCGCTCTCGCGTCATGACGATCGATCGCGAGGAAAGAGAGGAGCTTTTACACGAATGTCTCAAGACGGAGATGCGCAATATTCGGGGTGACGGACCGCGCGACGTTTTAATGCAGCTGCGCGTGACGCGTAGCGGAGAAGTGCCGGAAGTATGGTTAATACGGGAAAACAGGGAAAGGTGAGCGTGAATCTATGTGGATGTGAAATTCGTATAACGTGGTAAGTGTGTAGTGGATTACAGTCGGATTGAAATAATTTACAATTTATTATGTGCGGTGTGTGTATGCCTGAAGTGACGTTGACTTTTTTCTTTTCTATCGGAGCGTGAAAACGCTCGACAGAACGGTACGTATCGATATTGCACATTAATAAATCAGATATCCGTGCGCGTGCGATGATCGTTAGTCACCGCCAGAGATTGTCAAACGCAAAATGAAAAAAGGTTTCGTACATATATACACGTATAACAGCATGAATCATTTTTTCGCGTATATATTGTAATTCATGCCGTCTGACTAATGTCACGCACTACTCTCTCTCCCTCGCCGTTAATCAATCATACTACACCACTATTGTTATTACGCGCGTTATTTCCTCGACAAGAATCACGGCTGTAGAAAACTCCTGCTCAAACTGCGGGCGACCACTCGCTTAATTACGCGCATTTACCTAAGCACCGCGAGAGAGAGAGCTCGTGCTATATATACATGTATATAAAAAGTCAAATTTACCGCCGCAATGTACTCGCTCACAGCTTCGTAAGTAGTTTGGCAAATTTGCTGAGAGCGCGGATGGGCCGAGCGCACACATTGAGAGAGGGAGAAGAGGACTGGCATGAAATAACTGGAGACTGACTAACGATTGAGCGAGAGACTTTTGCGCTAGATTTTCTCTTTCTCTCTCTATCCTGTGTTTATCTTCGCGAGAACGATATGATGTATAAGGCTACAATTCAATAAGCCAATTTATCGTGTGTGTTGTTTGTTGGTAAGCTTGACTTGATAGGATGCTTTCGTTATAATTATATATTCGAGCAAACTTTGCGCTTAATTAAGCGTAATTAAAATCGAACACTCGCTGTCGTTTGTTATATACATTTGGTTCAATTAAAACAAAACACTTGCTCGTCGTTCTTTAATGTAAATAAAAACTTCTCATTCTCTTTAAAAAAAAAGAAGCATATAATCCCCAAAGTAAGTTCATTAAACGTAAGCTACAATAAACACTCTCCGAACCCAGCAACTTGCGATTGAAAAAAAAACAGAGATCCGATGACATCGCCACGACTCGTTCATTGAAAAAGTTCAGCCCCACCGTAACTTTGTCTCTCGCCGCGCGTGCAAAAGTGCTCGAATCGAATTTGAATGCTTTAGATTCGATTACAGCTAGGGGAGGGTGAAAAGGGAGAGAAAACCGATCGCTTATATACGTCGATCGGCGAAGGTGAAAGGACGACGGCGGCGGCGGTGGTGGCGTGTAACGTATCGCTTTCTTCTCCGCTCGTATAGAGAATGAAAATTTGAAAAGGTCGAGGAAGAAGTTGGTTCTCGCCGTCAAGTTTTTTTGCTGCGGGAAAGCGGAGACGACGAGGTTTTCGCGGCGACTGAAAGTGGAAAGAAAGATGGAGGTGTTCTAAAGGTGTGCTGGCGACGAAGTTTTCGCGCGTGCAAATGTTTTTTGAATTGGGAATTGGAGATGGGTTGTCGGGACGTCGTGGAGAAAGAAAAGGTGAAAAAAGGGAGAGAAAGGGAGAGAGTCGAGATGTAAGAAGGTGGCTCGAGTGAATTTTTTTTTTCGTTGGAAGTAGCGCTTTCTTTTTGTACCTAAGTGATATTTTATGGGGTTATCGGGAAATATTTAGGATAGGAATTTCAAGTAACTAGATGACGAAATAAAATTATTTTTAATGCGAACTATTGAAATATTACAAGATTGTGAGATCATTGAGATACTGATAGTATATCTTTGGTAAGTATTTATATATATTATGAACATTAAAAAAGAATGTGTATATTAATCAGTTAGCCTTTAACACCATTTCATATAACAGCGTTTAATACTCATACTTTATTCGTAACTTAAAATATAGATTTATATAAAATTTTAACATACTATAACTGGAATTAATAAAATGTTCATCACAAGCACCAACCTATAACCATTTAAATTATCAATCAAAATTACCAAACCAACGCAAAATACTACATTAATTCCCTCGCTACATCACAATGTTCCGCCAAAGGGCTCAATATCTCGACAACCTACCTCTTTCCCCTTTCCCATGCACATATAACAGACAGCCGCATCTGTGCGTATCTTCCCTCCATCTATACCTCACTCGTCCTTTGTATTCTGCGAAACTGGAACGACGTGCTGCTGCTACTGCATTGCATCGGGATGGGAAGAAAGGCGAATCGCGCCGCTGAAAACCAATCGGCACCGCCGACGCCGCGAGGTCTGCAGCAGCAGTAGCAGCGTGGATTTAAGGGGTCATTCGGGTAATCGAGTCTCGCCCGGCGAAAAATATCGGGCGAGGATGGAGGAATACAGATGAGGCAGTAAAGTTCGGGAGCAATGAGGAGAAGCCGTGATTGTAAAAGTGTGTTGCGGAGGAGGAGAAGAGAGTTGAATAGCACGTGGTTTGAGAATAGGAGTAGTTTGCAGGGCGAAGGGAAGGCAGATCGCTGGGTAATGGAAAGTTGGCGTTGGAATTTTAAAGGGTTCGTTAAATAAAGGTGGAGATTGAATTTTCTGGTGGGAATCTGGGGTTAATTGTTTAGGATTGTTGTGATTTAATATTAGTGTGACTTTTATATCGTTGATATTTTGTTAAATAAAATTGGATAGGAAATAGCTTGAATGGATTATATAAGATTATAGTTTTGTGAGCCAATTAGAAATCTTTTCATTTATATACTGGAGGAGAAATATAATTAAAATTATATTCCATGCCTGTATTTTTACTAACTGTAAATCTAATCTAGTTTTCATTATATAATAGAGCTCAGAGCTCACATTGTTCTGAGACAACAATCATAGTATTATCATCAGCTGTGAATTTCAAAATAATATCAATGTGCTTTATACTTTTACATCCCTCGCGGAAATTACTAAAAATTTTAAAAACTGTAAATAACTTTTAATAATAATCAATAGCTGTATAAAAAAATAAAAAAAATAAGAAATGTCGGAATTGGAAATGTAAATAACAATAATTTACAGTTTTTTTACAGTTATTTACAGTTTACAGCCGAAATATATTGTTATTTACGCGTTAGTTTTTCACAGTCTCAAGTAGCTACTTTCTGTTGTATTTTCAGTTATTTACCATTTTTGACAGTTTTCTATAGTGGTTTACAATTGTACACAATATTTTTACAGTTATGTTACAGTTTTTCACAAAAACAATGATACTTTTTGCTTATAATTACTATTTTTAATGTAAATAAATGTTAATAACTGTAAATAATTGGTAAGAACTGTTAAAAACTGAAAATGACTATTATTTACCTTCTCGATTCCGACCTTTTTTAACAACTCTATTTCTACAACTTTTTACAACAATTATTTTTATAACAATTATTTTCCATATAAAAAAATACAAACAGAAATTATTACAGTCCCAATTTCTCCATACATAATCAATAATCGCCATAAATTCATTTCTACAATACACAAGCAGTCTGACTGTACCCGACCAGTATCTCCTTCCCCAACCCAAAATCTCAACATATCTTCTATACACACTTTCTTTCTACAAAATATTCGAAAATTCATACCACCCAGCCCACAGTAACCTTCCAACAATCCCAAATCTCCAGCAATACCACCCAGAAAAATCCCCACAAATTTTCCATCCCGATCACCAGGCACGAGCCGCCGAACAACGCCTCGGAGAATAGCTCGTGTCGCCGCGTCGTCGTACATGCATGCAGATAAGAGCCACGCTAGGACACGCATATCACGGCGCCGCGATCGATCGATCGGTGGCAACGGCGGCCCTCCCTCCCGGGAAAGTGTTTTTCGGCGACGATAAAGTCGCTGCGCGCGATGCACGCACATGTATATACCGTGGGAGCCGCAGGCGATTCTCTCTATATCTCGGCTCTGAATTATATCGAGCGACGAGAGCTTTATGGAGATCGAGCCAGCAGCGGTACCTATATAGCGTCGTCGTCGTCGTTGCGCTCTTCGCGCGGGAGGAAGATAGCGACGATTCTTTATGGTGGTACATGTATAGTACTCGCGCGGTTTTTCTTTTTGTGGGAGAGGATCGTTCGGGAGAGAACAAGAGTGGATCGAGATCGGGGAGTTAAGATGGCTGGTGTAATCGCGTTGTCTCGGTTTATATGGGATTGGGACGGAATGAGGGTCTTGTTGTTTGTGATTTTTCAAGACTAGAGAGGATATAAATTGTATTGTAAATAGAAAAATGGAATTTTCTGTTATACTTTCGATTACTGAATCTTATCTAGCAGTAAGCCATCGTATTTGCTTATTATTCCATTTTCATGTATATATTCATATTGAAATATTTTACGAACGTTGTCAGCAACCCTTTTAGTTTTCTGTTTCTACATGACAAAACATTCGCAATTTTCTTATCGAAATATACCGTTATTTTTAAAACTATAGAGAAATCCAAGCCATATATTTTATTTCACATGCATTTCAACACGCGGGATTCCATTATTTTTCAATTTCACGGGACACCCGAGCCATTGTACGCGCTTCTCGTTTACAGTATCCATATTAAAACCATTCTCCGAACCATTTTTCCACAACAATAAAACACGCCAAAAAAAAACAACACTCAAACCCTATACATATCCCAAACTCGCACAGTGGCTACTACTACCTCATGAAATTTTAATCGAAAAACTATCGAACCCTTGCCCGGAAAAAAACCTTTGCTTGCCTTTCACCCGTAGCGATCGATCGTAGCGAGAGAACGATAGCATATAGCACAGTAGTAGTAGCTCGACAGCGGAAGATTTTAATTACCGCGGCAACTGCCGTCGGGGCAATAAAGCGCGTTGGGCGCAGCAAAGTCGGCGGACCTCTCCGCGTCTATATGTACGTCTGAATGGCCCTCGAGAGCCGAGCTGGCAAAGCAGCGGCCACGTAATATATGAAGATCAATAAAAGAGGGCCGACGCCACGCTGGCGGAAGTGACGCGAGCGCGCGAGTAGGGGAGAAGAGAGAGAGAGAAAAAGAGAGCCGAAAGATAAGCCGACGTATACACACACATGTGGAGAGAGAGAGCCGCGATAATGCGAGGTCTAGTTGCGGGTGGATGTAGGAAGGAGAGGGAAGAGGAAAGAGGAAGAGAGGGAGGGAGAGTTATTAAAATTCAATGCACGGCGGGAGGGGGATTGCAACAGATGTTGTCGGGTTTAATAAGAATTGTAGATGGGAGTGAGGGATGTTGTCGGGTGGCGAAATAAAATTTGTTGATCATTGTATGGTTTGAGTTAATGGTACGTAATGGGCATTTTGCAACGTCACTGGTGTTTTATTAGAGTTTTTTTGGTTGGAAGCAGTATTAATGTAATTTTATATGCTCATTTTAATTCAACTTTATTACACGGAGAAAAATTTTGTACTAAAAATTACTATTCTTTATAGTAAACGAGGAACATACTTGTATTCTCATCAAAATTACTACAATGTATAGTAAAAATTGCTATTTATATAGTAAAAATTGAAAAAAATAGCAATTT
>UXGD01005687.1:0-13935 GCA_900474315.1 Torymus auratus
TATTAAGCAAAGTAAGAGGCAATGCTGGAAAGCTCTGTGTACCGATGTCGATCGAGACCCATGGGACACACCCTTTTGCCTAGTGATATGGAAGTTCCAGGCGAGTCTAGAAGCGGTCGCACCAACATATGTATCGACTGTACTTAAAATTGTAGGAGCGCTATTTCTAGAAGGAGCGCCCAGAGAGAGAGCTACCCTAATGATGTAGTACCTGAGTTACCTCTGTTTCAGATGAGCGAAATCAAACAGGCTGCATAGAGGCTGGAAACGGCCCCGGGACTCCATACACTTCTCTATATTATATAGACGTTTTAAAAAAGGGTTAGTCGCAGTGCCCCCTCGCTCCCTCCTCGCCCCCCCCCGTCTCGCCCCCTCTCAAAATAACGGAAAAGTGTGATTCTTTATATGTGTTTTAAAAATATTCAGACCGCCCTCGCGGCCCCTCGCTACCATCTCACGCCCCCATGGCCCTCTCCTCAGCTCACCCCTCGGTAACCCCTTTACCGCCCCTCGCCGCCCCCTCGCATCCTCTCAAAATACTATTATTAATTAAATAGTTTTTTGGCATATCACGCGTAAAGTATTGTGTTTCCTTGCTCCCTTCAACCCCCATCTCTCTTTTTCCCGGCTCGTGTCGTTTGCAGTGATTTGCGGACCGAGCGAAGCGAAAAAAGTAGACACACAAGCATTAGTCAATCGAATGTGGCTAGATCGTTTGTCACACAAAATGGCATCTCCTCGAATTTCCATAACTCCAAACCCATACCCCATCCCCCACCGACCCCATCCCCCCTCTGTACTGCTCTCGACGGCGTTACACCAGCCACCTTCTCGTCCCGGTAGTCCGGGTGTATGGGAGTCTCCCTATAAAGGGGAGGGCTAGAGTGAATGAGGTGGCAACCCGTAACAGGGTTCTGGTCCAAGCGAGCGTAGGGTAGCTAAGTCCTGGCTATCGCCTTGTCTAGGCTGTATCACGCTGATGACCAATAACCAGCCCCTCATCCAAAGTGGACTGGATGGGTATACACACCCCCTGATCTGAAGGTGTCATGCGATCCGTGCCGATGTAGAGTCGTGGCCCTTGGGATACTGGAGGGTCTCTAACGGAGCCTCAAAGGCACATGGCGCAACCACTGAGTATTTTAGTCGCCTTACCATCACATGCGGGGCTCAACTGCGGCGGACCGTTATTAGCTACTGGTATCCTAGCTGCCCGTAGGATCATTATGGCAGATAAGAATATTAAAATAAATGAGGAGGACGACAAGGGCCTAGTACCTGCCGCGGGGATCACGGAAGGGGACGAGGTTCCCTCTCCCATGGAGATGGTGGCGAAGAAGACGTCCGGCGCGCACAATCGGCAAGTGCACTGGCTGAAATATATCGAGGATAAGAAGGAGGCGGAGGCGGAGCAGAAGTCACTCCCGCCTCCTTCTCCTTCGAGGAGAGCTGGGGTCAAGCACAATTGCGAAGCCCATGGTAGGAGCTAGTACCCACCAGACTGAACCAAGTATCACAGGCTCAGGCTAAAATGGGGAGCTAGTATCAGAGGAGAGGAGGAGAAAACAAAAAAGTGATTCTGACCCCTATATCAAACTTGCTAGCGAGAAAAACAGGCAGGCGCCTAGACCTGGCGAGAATGATGGTTCGTCATTCTTCGCTATCTCCGCTAACCTACCCCGGGTCCTACTGACATTGGGGAAAGAATTAGCGAGAGGGTGAAAATGACGACCTTCGACCACCTTAAAGGAGCGATAATGGACAAGACTGTGGAGATACCGTAAGATGGCTTTGTTCCACTATTCAGGGACACCTTTGTAAGGGAGGGGATAGCGACCTTCATTTCTAATGATGGAGAGTGGAAGGTGTGGCTGGAAGAAGCAGTGCTGACCATTGAACTCGGTGACGGAACTCTGGCTTGTCCTCCCGGAGGAACTCATCAACAAAATAAACGTGACGGCACTGGTACCACCGCCAAGAAGAGAAGCCTTCTAGTTCGTCAAGCTCCTGGAGCGTCAGAACCCGGAATTGAATAGGTCGCAGTCTAGGGTTCTCCAGTGCTTAGGGCGTAGCCCGGCCTACCTCCTTCATCTGAGGGTTGATGAGACGACTCTGGGAGTGCTGGAGGCCAGGAACGGGAAGGCCTTCCTGGGGACAAATAAGATCACCTTTAAGTGGTCCTTGAAGAACCCAGAAGGCGAGGACGCGAAAGGGAAGCAGGATGACGTCTATTAAGCTAACATATCACTTTTATGACCCGGGCTTACAAACTATACCATAATTTGTTGTTAATTTGTTGCTAATTTGTTACGCTTATCCCGATTTTGTTGCTAGAACCATTTCCGAGAAACAAGCGATCTACTAGGTTAATATTAAGCTAGCAGATCATTTTCCGCTATCTTTGCGAGTTTTTGGAATAGCGACTTCGGAGACAGGCTATATTTTGTTGCTAATTTGTTGCTCCAAGATGGTCGGAGTAAAAAATTTAAAAAAAAGCTTAATCGTTAAAAACAAATGCATATTAATTTTTTTCCAGTTATGAATTTGTTAATTACCTGTTTACTAAAAAAAAAACATCATTAACAGGGTAATCAACACGTTTTTCTTGCGTTTTTGATCGATTTTTTAACCCGCAACCTAGTCTATTTTCAAGCAACAAAGTCAGGAATAGTCTTACAACTTAGCGATATATTAGTAATAACGATTACCACAGTTATGAATTTGTTGCTTAACTTTTTACTAAATAAAAAACTATTTCCAGGGTCCTCAACCGGTATTTTTGCATTTTCGATCGAATTTTATACCCGAAACCTAGCCTATTTCAAAGTAATAAATTCAGAAATAATTTAACAACTTGGCAGTATATTAAAGACAACATTCTGCACAGTTATGAATTTGTTGCTTACCGTTTTACTAAATAAAACACCATTTACAGGATCCAAAACACGTTTTTTTGCGTATTCGATTGAATTTTGGACCCGAAATCTAGTATATCTTGAAGCAACAAATTCTGGAATAGCCTTACAACTTTGCGATATATTCGTAATAATGGTTACCACAGTTATGAATTTGTTGCCTTCCGTTTTACTAAATAATACATCATTTACAAGGGCTAGATAGTAGATTATGCACCTAGGGTGGAAAAGTAAAGAATGTCCCCGATCGCATATAACTGTTGCCCTAGCTGTAGGTGAGGGTGATAAATATGCGATCTGAGGGATTCTTTACTTACTCCCATGGTGCATATACTAATTTTCTCTACGAGGAGCGTAAACTGCGTAGGCTGTTTTAAGCCCGCTGGTCGTCCAGTACGCACTTTACGCTTCGTATGGAGAAACCAGGTTTTTAGAGGTTTTCGATCGACTTTCGACTCCATGAGATAGCATACTGTAAAGCAACAAATTCAGGAATACTGCAACAACTTGGCAGTATATTAAAGACAATATTCTTCACAGTTATGCATTTGTTGCATACCGTCTTAAAAAATTTGTCTTCATTTTAACCCATTAAATGTATCGTATTTTTAACCATTTTCGTACCCTATCTTTGATTACTTGTAACTTTCTGAAAAATCAATATTTTTTAACGAATCTGGGTGTTAGGAAAATTTATGGATGTGTACAACTCACTAATGGTGTGTCGCTGCGTCGCGTCGATCTCGAACTCGTCCGTTCCGCTCTGCGTCAGGAGAGAAAGTGAGCGACGACAGAGGCGCCGCGAGCCTCTTCTCATGTTGAAAGGAGGGGAGAGGAGGGGGTCGGAGTCTGAGTCTGCGCGGCAGACCGAGACGCGGGCACTACAATGACGCGGGTTTTTTTTAAACACAGCGCTTTATTTTAGCTTTTACTGTCTACTTTTATAATTTTTCCTCCTCGTTGTCGTATCTTAAATACTTGCAATGTGACAGTCAATAGAAGAGACATAATTTTTTGACGAAAAAGAGGAAATTTGAGATGAGATTTCCCATATCTCAAGAAAAAGGGCCCATTGGACGGAAATATCAGCACTGGGCTTCATTTTTAGATACCAGAAATCCACTTTTCAATGCCCGCGAAAATCCGTTTCCCGGAGGCCATGGACTCTCCTTGTAAGTAATAGTTTTCAACTTTTTATCAGTTACAGTAAAATAATAGATTACCATTAATAATTTTTACGACGTATCGATAACTTTTTCATAGAATTAACCAAGAGAAGAATTGCGTACTCTGTTTTTATAAAAATGTTAAAACATGTTGGTACTCGTGTAGGGTCGAAATGTATTTCAAACTGAAATGTAATTATTTTATTAACCTTTATTATTTTACGAATATCTTAAAAATTCCATGCATCCAATATTTGACTTGAAGTATAAAATAAGTTGGTTTCAAAGAAATCAAAATGGTGATTCTTTTTATCATTTAGTTTTGTGGATAAAGGCAATCCAATAACAAAAGCAAAAAAGTAACAATCGTGGTTTATTATTTTATCAAAGTGAACAATATAAAAGAAGTTTGAAAGAAATTGTTATAAGAATAGTAAATATTATTAAAAAATCTTGTATTAAAGTATAACCATTCAGTGAATCCATATTCAATTGAACATTTGAACATTATACTTCGATACAAGTGCGAAAGTGTTGATTCTAGCACGAGTGTGAGGTGTTTTTTGCCCGAACGAAGCAAGGATAATAATCACACGAGTGTAGAATCATCTTTCCCACGTGTATCAAACGATATTTTTCGATACAGGGGCGTAAAAGCGATTTTAAAAATTTACAGAAAAAAGTATTGTATGAGTGGTAAATAAAGCCGCACATACAATCCTTCAACTTTGAGAACAATCATCTAAATACGTTTATGCAGGTTAGTACAATTCTTCTTATTACATTAAATTTTTTTGCGTAATTTCCAAGTTACAATATTATTATACCTATTAGCAACCTGAAAATTATCTTTTTATTGAATTTCTTTAACTTGTATAAATAATAAAGGAAGTATTTAAGTAATTTTATATAAAAATATATTTAATAATGATTTTTTCCATTACCCGAATAATTTTTTTTAATACAAAATATATTGGTGCCTCATATCATATTTTGTGTAAGTTCACATAATTACGGTCGAATGATCCGCACGGAACACATTTAATTAAGTTCGTGAGAACGAGAGAGAGGGCAGCGGAATCTTCTTCCGTGAACGTTTCTCTTCTCGGTCTTACGGGCTTGAATCCTTCGTCTTATTTTTTATTTTAATTGGGCTATGTCTTCCAGCAGATACCGGGGCTTGAATGCGTTCTCCGCGGATCATTCCGCCGCATATGAATGCGCCCTGAAATTTTCGAAATATATCGATTAATATCGCGATAAATCGTTTGAGGTTACGTAATGGATGAACCAGTTTGCGCAACGTTTCCATAACGTAACTGCTGATTCTTTTTTCTGATTGGTGGACTGTATGAAGTTCAACCAATCCATAACGTAACGGCTGATACTTTTTTCTGATTGGTGGACTGCATGAAATTTAACCAATAGCATCGCGTTTCGACATAATACGGCGGGAACCGTTTCCAACTGGTCTTCGCAGGCATTGCGCCGGTTGCTGCTCGTTGTGCGCTGCGCCGGGAGTAGTACCCCGGTCCCCGAGCAGGGCGCAGACTCTGCTCATTCTCCCTCGAACAACCAACCAGGACGGACGTGTTATCAGGACCTCCTATAGCTAAAGTCTGTAATACGCAGGGATTCAATTGTGACAATTTGTGAATAGAGGTGTAAAAACTGATTGCTAATGTAAGTTTATTTTTTGAATAGTAGTATGATTTGCATGTAGTATGCTTTCTGGAGAATTATTGAGAAAAAAAATATATTTTTTTGATAGGTACTGCAAGGTTAGGAACCATCGCGTCAGCTTTTCTCACATATCTTCTCTTACATTATTTATTGTTTTATCCTTTCTGGCGTTATTGTTAATAACTGAAATAATAAAACAGCTAATAATGCTGGTAGAATGTTGAGAAGTTTATATGCAGCTAAGTAATTCCCCTGAAACGTGAAACCCGATCTAGTAACAAGTTGCTACCCGTGCGAAAGGCATGAAACAACTTGTTGCGAACGCACTTGTCAGAACCAGTCAGAGACAGGTCTGAACGTGTTCCGCTATAATAGATACATTGTACGGGTACGGTAGTGCCAATACGAAGCAAACTAATGTGTGCGAGGAAAGTCAAGCCTATAGGTAGAAAATGTCAGGTTAGGTTAGACACTGGATGGTTGGCGCTGGCCGTGTAGTCAGTAATTCGCAAGAGATGGCATGGCAGAAGGCAGCCCCGTCGATAAGTCAGGGTGCAGGCGCACTGTAGGCGGAGACTATACACCTATATAGGTATAGTAAGAGGCTGAAACTGAGAGCACGAGCGCCCAACGGCCCCAATCATATCAGCATTCAGCATCCGAGTTTCGAATAAAGCATCACATCACCGGGTGATGGCGCCAGGGACTAGCTCCTAATGCCAGAGAAATGTAAGAAGTAGAAGAAGGTATAGTAGAGTACATAGCCCGTGGCCGATAACTCTAGGGGTAAAAAAAAAAGAAGGTATAGGTAGTCATCGCGATGCTTTTCTAGCATCAGCTGCGAGACAAAAGCGTATCGATTCCTATAGCATTTCGACGTAGGTATCTCGGCGCTCTTACACACGACCAGTACCTATGGTATACAGCGAGATACGTCGTTCTTTATCTTCGCGCCGAGATGCGTTCTTCCACTCAGCCGTCGATTTATAGTTAAGAACGTAGAGCATTTTTGGTATCGAGCAGTTCCATGGAAATAAAGCTAGTTTCTGTTGCGTCAATACCATCGATCACGTACTAATATCGCAATAAAAAGCTGTAATGCAAACTGAAACAGGTTTCATACTATTAACGCAACGAATTTCTATCCGTGGCGAGAATACACCGTATTACACGGAAAAGAGTTTGCGTGAGAGTAATTCGTCCAAAAACTTTATTGCCGAGTGCGTTGGGAAAGTTTTCGCTCCGATTTCGGCAAATAATTCGCCGGCATAGCAGATGACAGAATGAAAATATCTATTTGAATACTAGTCGGCGCGTATTTTAAGCAACTGAGTCGACCAAATGCTTCTTCTTCTTTTGATTGGCTATGTCTTCCGGCAGTCGACCAAACGCGAGTGAGCCTTTCGCCTAACCGCTCAAACCGCTCCGGCCATCAGCGCCGCAGACGTTTAATTTGCTAACGTTTTTTCCATGTACCCTAGGTGGATAAAACAATGATGTTCATAAAGACTATAATAAACAGACGCCATCGCCCATCATGCGTTAGTTACTTTAGTGTACTTGTCGGTAATACTCTTTTTTCGGCGATACATTTAGAGAACATTTAGGATGACAATAATCATTTGGGTTTCTTTTTAGGGCCCTTCCCACAAAAGCGCGTACGAATGTTAAGCTATATGAAAAATTCATAGCTCTTCTCCGTATACATTCGCGTGCGTTCCCGCTTTGATGTAAGAGATTCCACAAAAAAATACTCTGCTCTGATCTGCCTTACCTGTTAAGCGCGTTTCTACTGCTGAGTTCTGTATTCCATCCAATCCAACAGTTTCTTCATAAGGGGATTACCCAATCACCACCAGAAACATGCTTAGCAGGTAAGGCAGAGCAAGCAGAGCAGAACAAGCAGAGCAGCATTATTGTTATAGAGAGGAAGTTTGCGCGCGTGATGTGTATGCGATGGTCGATTTTGAACCGCACGTTTTTTTTTTTTTTTTTTTTTTTTTTTTTTTACTACTTATCTATTTTTGGATTAGTAAAATAGCTATAGTATACAAAATGATTGATGGAGAGTAATTAATGTTTTATTTTATTTTGTTAAAAAAAATAGAAAATAAACTAATGCTCTTCATGTGAATTGATTGTAGAATAATTGTACCTAATTATTATTAATTCAAGTACAAATATTTATAAAATAAAAAATTAAAATGATGAAATACCAAAACTTACCAAAAATTTTGCGGGTTTATGGCCTAAAATGTGTTATAATATTATATTTACGAAAATTAAAGGTCTATTATTATTTGCAGATTGCAAGCCATTATTGCTGTTCATCCTAAATTAAAATAATTTTCGGGTCTTAAATTGGAAGATACACAAATCAATTGTTCAAAATGAACATGGATGATTCAATGGAGTCGATTTTTTCCGAAGGTAATTTTCTTTTCATTACATTTTAATATATAAAATAACATATTTTTTTAAATTAATATTATCATTTATATCTTTAAAGTGAGCACCTCCGGGTTAGTAACGCTGAAAAAACGGAAAATGCCAGCAAGGAATGACGGAGTAGAACCGGAATTTGGATCCGACAGAGAACTAGAACCATCAGAAGTGCGAGAAACGATTCTTTTCGATGGATTAAAAACCCTATTAGAAAAAGTTCAACCTTCAGTTTTTCAAAAAGATTCAAAGCATGGTAGCTATTTGATAAAACGTAGGTATTCTTAATACAACAGATCCATAGATATTAAACTAATGACGTTATAAAGGTTTTTTTATCGTTTTTCATTGTTTTGATTTCTTTTAGTTATTTTTGACGTTATTCGCATCAGTCAGATGATAGATTCAAACGATGACCTGGGATGCGTAGAATTTTTTGATACCCAGGATAGAATAATGAATACATTAAGTAAAATTCTGGACCTTGGAAAAGATCGGGTTTCTAACGATAGTGCGTCTATAGAAAGGTAATATTTACTGATAAATAGTATATTACACACCTAGGGAGCAAAAGTAAAGAATGCCCACAGATTGCATGTAAATTGTCACGCGAGCCGAAGGCGAGGGTGACAAACATGCGATCTGAGTCATTCTTTATTTGCCCCCATGGTTAGCATACGATTTTTTTGTCTAGTGAGGCCGAAAATACAACATTTGCGATCGGAGGCCGGGAGCGAAAGTGGTACTTTCGGCCCACTAGGCAAAAAAAACTATTTTGTCGACGTTTAATTATTCAAAAGTTCAAATATATAAAGTATCTTAAGGTAGTTATGATGCTCCACTGTATTAGTCAAAGAAAATTTAAATTATGATAAAAAAAATAAAAAATAAGTAAAATGATAAAACTATAACATTTGAGAGTAAAATTACTCCGTAAATAGGTGACCATAAATTAAAAAAAAATGTATGCATTATATTATGAGTTTATACTCATTTCCTCTTAAATTTTAAGTATTTATCAATACTCATTCTATTACATCTATTAAAGTACAATAAAAGTTTATTTATTTAACATTAAACGGGCATAAGTCCTTGGTACAGATAAAGTTGCGAATTTCACCTGAGAATATTCACGAAAACAAAGTGAAAAAAAAAAAATTTCCAATACCTTCGATTTAGGATAAAACTGCTTACTTTGAAAATAAGTTTTTATCACTTTTTTCACTGTAATTTATAGTATTTTTTCAATTGGTAATTATAATTTACTTTTTACATTTTTAGAACTTCAGAAGCGCCTTCATCGCTTTACGAAGACCAGTTCAACGAAATATCGCTAATAGGTTCAGGAGGATTCGGAAAGGTTTACAAAGCTAAGCATATACTTGATGAAATGAAATATGCCGTGAAAAAAATTAAAATTAAAGCCAGAAAAACGCACAAGATTCAAAGAAGCATGCAAGAAGTAAGAACTTTGGCTAAATTACACCACCCTAACATTGTAGTATACAAACATGCGTGGATAGAAACACTGGAATCTGTAGATGAAGATTTTGAGTCACAATCTTCTAGTGAAGCATCATCTGACTTGATGTCTATTTCATCTTCAGAAAAAAGTGAATTTAAAAATTTTGGTATCAACAGTAATAAACGGGGCAAATGCAGCGGGGATGATGATGACAATGCTACAATTGTTCCAGAGAAAATACTTATGCTTTATATTCAAATGAGTTTGTGTGAAAAAAATTTACGAGAATGGATGGACCAAAGAACTGGGAAACCATTTCTTCCAGATATTGAAACAATAGCCACACAAATTCTCCGCGGGTTAAATTACATCCACAGCATGAGTGTTATTCATCATGACATAAATGTATGTATAAGTTAACTACTCGATTTAAAAATGATTATTTATCAAAATAACAAACAATATTTTTTACAGCCGAAAAATATTTTTATTTCGATAAAATCAGGACACATTCAAGTTCAATTGGGCGACTTCGGCATGGCTTGTATTATGAAAAGTGTCGCACACAGTCAAGATTTTGGAACCCCTTTATATGCTGCTCCCGAACAAAAAAATAAGGAATGTGATGAAAAAGTAAATTGAAGTTTATTCCATTATTAAAAATATAGGCATTTGCTATTTGACCGTCAGGTATAAAGTACACTGATTCAGAGTACGAGTTTCAAAATAACCCACCTTGATGTTTGTTTTATTTTAATTGTTTTAATATTTTGTATATATAATTCTGACAGTCAAATAGCAGAGGCATGATTGTACGAAGTTTAAAATAAATTAATAACTTTTTTTATTATATTTAGAGTGACATATACAGTTTTGGCATTGTTTTATTTGAACTTTTATGCAAAATGCATTCTGCAATGGAGCTCTGTAAGAAGGTACAGGCATTAAAGGTACAAGGTCCTCCAAATGAAAGAGTCAAATGTATTGAGGAACTTATCAAGGAAATGAAAATACCAACAATCCAGACTGAAATTTGGGTAAGCAAGTGTAATACACAAATTTTTATAATATTCATATTCATTACGAAATTTACTAATTTAAATAATATATATTCGTAGGTTTGTACTATAGAAAGAACAACTCGCGATAATTCGAAAAGCCGACCATCAGCTGAACTACTCCTAGATTCAATAGAAAAAAGCAATGTGAAAAAAGTGGAACATTTACAAAGTGAAATTGAAGATTTGAAAGAGGAAATTCGCAGGATGCGGGTGCAGCAAGGAAGTGGACTCTTCTGGCGTAATATGTGTGATACGGAAAAATAACAATAATGATGTACGGGAATGTTTCGTAGGTTTGACTTTATAAGAAAAATCTAAGGATACCCGGCCCGAATCTTTGGAGTTTTGTTTTATTGAGTTTTTATTAGTATTTACAGTATATTTTTTATGACAAAGAATGTAGTTAAAGTAGTGTAATTTGAATTGGAATAAGAGTAAATTGCATTAAACGTAAACACCTTATTAGGGAAATTAAAAAAAATCGTTCAGTTATTTAAAACAGCATTTTCTATAGATAGTATTATTTGAATTTTGACTTAATACGTTTAATAAAAAATATATTAATAAAATGAAACTCCAAATTGTATTTGCAAAAATAGTATAATGAGAGAAAGAGCTTAAATCTTCTTAAATTTAACGTTTCTTTGGAACTAGAAGTAGAGACTTTAATTAGAATTAAGTTAGATGAATAAGTAAAATAAGTATTTTTTCCACTACCGTCAATAATTGTTGTATAAGTTAATTTAGCATTTTTTCTATAGTATCGTTAAAAGATTAAATGATTTTGTGGTATTCCATTTTTGTATTATTAACCTTTAGAGGGCTGGGACAATCACTTGAGTATATAATGAAAATACACAATACAAGGTATATTTTTATATATAAATCCCGGTCCTCCGAAGGCTAACACTTTTTGCAAAGACTAGTAATCATTAGATTTTAAATCATCAATTTTTGATATTATAAAATATCAGACACACAACTGCATCTAGTTTTTAGATAATCTATTATAAATTTATAACGAAGTTTGCACGTGAAACCTTTTATAAATAAAATAAAAAGCATTACGAAAATGTGCAATGAGAAATTAATTACAATTACATTTTTGCGGCGAAACAGATTGCTTTCTATATATATCATACAATAATACCTAAATGTTGATGTAAGAGACTGTCCACACACTGTGTATTGTGCTCTGGGCTTTGTGCCCCACGCAAAAAAATCGTTCGTAATCTAGCATACCCGTGACCCATGGCAGAGGTTTAACTTCTCCACTGGGTCACGAGTATGCTCGATTTCGGAAAACGAGTTTTTTTACGCGGGGTACAAAACATATTGTATGGACAGTCTTTAAGTTTTATAATTTTAAATCATTGATGTTCTATGAATATATTATGATGATATACAAATTATTATAACATTTTATGACTGTTATAAAAATTTATTATAACTTTTACATAATTATTTTACATAAATTGTCTGTAAGACATTTAAAGGAGATATCGGGACCAATTATAGATTGCTACACAGAATTCTTTTTGTCATTTTAAATTATTTCTAAAATTTACCGTAATTTATTAAAATATTATGAATGACCAACGTAGGTAGTAAAAATCCAATATTGAAGAAAATGAAATCTAAAAGGTTTCGATCTTTTCTTAAATTAATAAAGTTTTTTTCTGTAGAATTAAGCTACACAATCATTAGTTTAAAAATTTTAAAATGAACATTTAAAATAAGAGAATCTTCGTACTTATACCTTGTAATCTGCGATAAATATTTTTTTAAACGTATTTGAAATTTCGAACGTTCATAACGAGTAAAATATCAACTTAGAGTTTCTAATTTTAGTTAAAATTCATCAGCATGTTTTTAGTGATAATTTTGAGACTAAGATTTGAAACCTACGTTTTTTAAAATGGCAGAAATCTTTCGTTCTCTGTCAACGTTCAAAATTTCAAGTACCTACATTCTTTAATACAATTAGAATAAAATGAATTCGTTTTAGTTTTTCTATATTTATAAAACTTTTTATACCACTACTTTTTGTGATGAAATCTGAAATTGAAAAAAATCAATAAATACAAATTTTTTTGCATGAAAAAATTGTCTTTTTTTTAAAAAAAAGCACTTTATTTATAATTAAACTTATAAATTGCCATTTTTCCTTCCTTAACCTACTGGACTCTAAGAAAATTTAATTTCTTCAATACTAAAAGTAATTTTAATTAAAAAATTAGTTGTATAATTGATTTCTACCCTAAAGCTATATCTCTAGATCAGATTTGAACAAGAAAATAATGTATTTGTATTAATGTAACGTGCATACGGCCAGTCTTATTACCTATAAACTATGCCAAATCATCTCTTTCCCAATCCTGTATTTTGAAACAAATATTTATCAGTTCAGCAGAAAAATCCAAACGTCGAATTTGTCCCTCTACCTGTTGCTTGGCGTGTGTGTTGGACATCTTTAATGGGCGGTGAAAAGTACTCATCAAAGCAAATAATTATTGTTTTCGCTTCATTTGTTACAAACATTTGTAATATTTTTTTGGAAATAACATCGTTTTCGCATTCTGAAATAAATTGTTCTCGCAATTTATTCCCTTATTGCTCTCAAATTTAATAAAAATTCACTAGAGTTTTCATTAGCAGCTTTACCGCTAGAAATGTTGAATAGCACTGTATTATCTAACGAAGTTGAAAACGGATTGATATTTTTATTTATATTTGTAATAAAAACTTCGAGTTACTCACTAGATAGCTTGATCCTGCTTTTTTGCAAATCCGCGGGGGGTCGAAGGCCCTAAAGCAACCGCAGGTATAAAACCGCATTCATGTACCGGAGTATATCTAGAGTTTATCGGCGTACACATTGTCAGGCTCCAACGCGGGTAATTCAATTTCAAATACTCAATTTTTTTCAGGAAAATGGGAAAATCGTAGTTTTCGAGACAATTATTTTAAATAAAAAAGTGTATGTCAATTTCATGTTAAAGTTTGATTTTCAATTATTATGCTTATCCAATTTAAAAAAAATTTCTTTTAAATTTAATATATTCTATTTTGAACGATTAAAAAATAATTTAAATAATGTTTATTGTTTCTGAATATGTTACTATTATCTTATTTGATTTATAAAAAATTAAAAAAGCTTTTATAGTCAATAATTAAAAGCTGAATTATAAGCGTAAATGAAG
>UXGD01005688.1:0-13934 GCA_900474315.1 Torymus auratus
GGGAAATGAGAGGTTCAAGTAGAAGAGGAAGGCACACAGACGTAAAATAGTAAGTTTTTTAAAAATTGACTCGTTCAATGTCGCATATCTCCGAGGATCCCTTTTTTGCAAGGACCTCACGCACCCCCGGGATATTTGGGTTTCAGACCTTTTTACATGTCCTTAAATTTAAGAAACTTTCAAGTTACAAATGTTACTGAAAGTAATTTAATTTACAAATTTACTAGGTTTAATACAAAAACAATAAAATTTTGGCACAAGTATATAAATAAATGCCAAATTTCAAATTTGATTTTTCCCACTATACATGCGTCGCTGACCAGAGTCTGGTTTTAGAAATTAAATTAAAATATCGTTGATCACGAGGATCTTCATTCTCGGCTCGTACATGCCCTCAACCTTCCTGCGCATGCCGTAAGCCAGCTCCTCCAAGCGACGTACGACCATCGGCAGGTCTTACTCGATGATCGAGCCCAGCAGGAGACCGACGTATAGGGTACCCCGCATACCTGGTCGTAAGAGTTTGTGTCGTCAATCAGGGTCGATAGTTAGTCGCGCGACTTTGATCTGGAGAAGGTTTTGGATGTTATAAATATATGCTTTTTATAAGGTTTCAATAATTAAGGCAGTTATAATTTAGTTGTACATTACAAAGTACCGTATATTACCGTATTGGATTATGGGAGCAATTAAATAAATATTAACAACAACTTATTCAGTTTAACTCTGTTTTATTCAAGTGTAGCGCAAGGAGGAGGTCTGATCGGTACAGCTAGTGGACTGAGACTAAACGAAAGATTATAAACTAAGGGTTATTGTTCCTTTATGATTAATTACGATCACTGTAATATTTGTAAGTTCGATCGCTTCTTAATATTAGTTATTTTTAATTAAATTTATTATATTTTGAAACTTTTGAAGCGAATGAAGAACGAAAAGGCTCTGTGTTCTTTGGCCGTGAGCACGGGTAAAGGGAGACTCGTTTTTCTTTATAGAAGCGAGCGGATGTATCCTTTTTTGTATCAAAGCGTCTTTAAAAATAAACTAAAACTTTTAAATGACATTCTAGTATATTTGAATTTTTATTTTTGTCTTAACATTTTGACGACCGCGACAGGACCTTCCTAAATAATGTATTTAACAAATTTCTAAAAGGTTCAAAAGCGTTTTTACGATGTTGAAGAGAAAGAAAGCAATTCAACAATCTGCACCCCCGATTGCAAAGAAAAAAATTGAGGCCATCTGGCTCAACTCCTGAACGACAACGCCGCCGTCGACGCCGCCACCGGATAGGATTGTCCAGGAGATGACGACGCATGCCCGTAAAACTGTTGTTCGAGATACAAAGCCCACTACTGCTCCGGTTTCTCCGCGTAGTCGCCGTCAGCAAACGCCGAGATCGGATGAGCTGCTTAAACGTGTATTATAATTTTACTATAAAAACTGTCATATACTTGCATTATATTAATTCTTTTTCTGTTATCCGTATTCAATTTCAATACAAAACCCTTAAACTTCTATTACATCTGAAATTTCATTATTTTTGTATTAAACTTAATCCTGTATTAAATTAGATTCCGTTACATTATTTTCAAAATTTAGTAAATTTGCAACTTATAATAAGTTTCTTAAATTTAAGGACATGTTTAAACACTGAATCATTTACAAAGGTCTGAAACCCAAATAGCCGGGTGATACGAGGTCCTCGCAAAAAAGGGAGCCTCGGAGATGTGTGATACCTACAGTGAACAAGTCAATTATTTCAAAAACTTACTATTTTACGTCTGCGTGCTTTCCTGTTCTACGTGGACCTCGCATCACTCGGCTATTTGGGTATAAGAATTTCTTAAAAAATCAACTCGCTTTTTGTCCCACGTGTATGTAACTCCAAGATGATCAAGAATTTCAAGACAAGACAATAATCCTTTCATATATTGACTAAAAAGAGAAGAGCGAGACAATAATTACAGAAATATTGTATTGTCTCACTCTCGTGCAGCCCTCAGCCCTCTATACTGCCGTCCATGATCGGCGCAAGCGAAAAAGAAGAGAAAATTCTGAATAATATTATGCCGTAAACCGTCTGTTTAGTTGAGTTTTGATCGCCAATGCTTTGCTATCAATCATATTTTTTAATTACGTCTAAGTATTACTATTACTTTTTAGAATTTGTTTTGATGGAAATACATCATTTTGTGGTATAGGATAATTCTTATGCGAATATGTGTACATACAGAGTATTATTAAAAATTTTTAATGTAAGACTTTGCCTAAGCTTAGATTCTAATAACGAAGTGTTGTATAGTATAATGTACTTATTGAAATTTATAGTGAATTTATTTGAATTATAAGAATCTGAGAATAAATATAATATATTAAGTAATATAATAAACTAGCTTATATTGACTGATATTAAAGTTTCCTTATCATTTACATCCTGTTGATGATTAATCATTATGCCTTATAAGGTAAATGTACCAATAATTGGCCTACGTGTTATTAAAAAAAAATTGAATTCAGAATTTCATTCCTGAGAAAATGATAAAAATTTTTTCAATGTAAGAATAATTATCTAATTTGTCGTTTTATTTATAAAAACTATATTTTACAAAATTTTTAACAAAACAATTAGTTAAAAGTAGTTGTTTTCTCCAAAAGCATCGTCTCTGGACGCATTGTAATGGCTTCTGCAAGGCGATAAATCGTTCACCTTTTTTTTTCTCTCAGCTTCTTTTTTTGGCTGTCAGTGGGGCAACCGCAGAGGATGCAATTAATTAACTATACTGATTAGCAGAATGATTTACCGCGCAGGTTCTTAAATTTCCTTTTTCAGTGGCAAATCAAATCTTATATACTTGAAAAATCATAACGTTGTTCTGTTAAAGTTTTGATTATTTTCTCATACAGCATTAAAAGCATAATCTGTCTCTTTTACGACTTCATTTCGCATTTCAAACAAAAAATTACATTATATTTAATCGGCTTTGGTAGAAAATGAATAATACTCAATACCCCCTGATGCTCCATATTGTATACCTACTACTAAACTTTTTTATAAAAATAATATTGTAACGCTCTATCATACGCTACATTAGCCATAAATTCATAAAAGCACTAGCAAGAAATAGAACCAGCGCCGTAACGGGGGATTAGGATTAAGAGGAAAGGTGCGGCAAAGACGGCGCACGCGTCCGCGCGTCGAGCACGCGATAATGAGGGCAACGAAGTGGAGGATATATAAAGTGCCACCCAGTGCCGCAAGGCTTGATGAATCGCGTGGGCGGCTTGGCTCGCTCAATCGCGAATGCACTCGCCCGGCTCGATCGCTCCGAATTGCGCATATACACGCAAGATTATATTGATCTTATTGTTGAGGATGCTGCAACGCGTCAGTTTGGCTTTGTCCTAGCTTTATGTATATACATGTGTGCGTTTTACATCTGCGTATTTTGGGAATTTTCATTGTTTTAGATACAGGAAATTTGTTTCTATAGTATAATTTTATTCTGATTTAGTACAATTTGTCATTGAGAATATTTTTATGTGAATGACATTTCAGAATAACATTTTTCAACTTATGTGACTATTGTAAATCAATGAATAAATAAATTAGACATTCCAATTATTTAGAAAAAAAAATAAAATTCAATAAGAAATGATTCAATAAGACTAATATTTTTTTTTAATACCAAGATTTATTATATCTGCCTATCTACAGCACAATATAACAAAATTCAATACATTGTCTCAGTGACAAGTACAAATCTCAAAAGAGATTCAAAACAACATAACTGAGTGTACAAGGTTCTGCTATTCACTTAGTGAATAAACAAATTAATTAAACATTGACTATTTTTACAGTTATTTTTACAAATCAGAAAGTGCTTTATTTCGCATACATAGTTTGCGTAATTTTATGATCCTTTGTGCATACTTTCATTAGAATAATTAACTTCTGCAAATGAAAATTACTAATTTTTTTGTTTAAATCTATAATTATGCTATTATTCTAAATTGTAACCTTTGCTATTCTATCGTCATCTATAATTTGCATTGAAAGCAATGATTTATTTATTTTTTGCAGAAGTGATGTGCTTTGTCATAACAAAAATAGCTTTTTTACAATAATTATCTCTTTTCTTTGCAATATTAGTCGTCAATATATGTTCCCATAAAATATATAAAACTTTTTATTCAAAAATATTAAATTGATTTAAATTTAATTTCATTTTTTGGAATAAAAAAGTCGTTTCTTTAAAAATATTATTGATGTAAAAATGAAGTGTATCGGCGTGTTTGTGCGATTAATCTGTAACATTTAGCAGAATTCTCCAGTATGAGATTACTTTGTTATTGCTTTAAGAAATGATGATTGCTATTAACAGTGTTGTTACGCATAAACAATCACAACCCAGGAATTCCGATTATTTCATTAAGTACACTGTACAAGGCGGGCTGTACAATAAGAGGCTTGTCAAGGTGCAAAATCTGGTTTTCCTTCATAAGTACATCCAGATCTTTGTATTATTTGCGAAGCTGCCCAAATTCCACAATTTATGCATGTTTCTAAGTTTTCGCCTTGAATGTATTGAGCTATAAAACCTGTAATAGAGACATGATTATGTTACAGGATTGAATTAAGAATTTATTTTTTAAATAAAAAGAAAAATATCTATACATTATTTAAAATTTTAAAAATAATTTGAAAATCCAGTTACATCAATTAAAAAATTTTTAATTTTATAAATAACATTATAAATTTCGTAAAACTTATTTTACCAGTTAAAATATTAAAACCAATAAAGATATTTTGAAAAGTAAAATACTTGTACAAAAAAATTTAATGAACAAACCTCCCACAAAGGCATCTCCAGCACCATTTGTATCTATGACCTTATCTTCAGGTAATCTTGCAACAGGGTATTCTGTTATGGTACCATCTTTAACTAATATTACAGGATTGGCACCATGCGTTATAATGACAATTCGTTTTCTTTTGTCATTAATTTTTTCAATGTTTGCCATTTTAAGAGCTATTTCTTTAAGATCTGTTGTCTCTAAATCATTTGCTTTAGAAAAGGCTTCTGCTTCAGCTTCATTACCAAAAAGAATATCAACATAAGGCAATGCTGCCCTCATTGGTTTTTTGAAGAATTCACATAAAAATGGAGCACTGAGGTTCATCATGAATACTTTATTACTCTCAAATGCGTGTTTTGCCACAGCCTGTATTGTTTCTGGACTGACTGTCAAGAAAAATCCCTAGAGTATAGAATTAAGAATTCTGATATTTTAAAAATTGAGACAATGTAAAGAAATTATTTATGGAAAGGTATCACTTACAGATACATAGTAGTAGTTTGCCCCTTCTATAAGTTTTTTATTTTCAGGATCTTCAATGTGAGATGGAGAAAAGCAGTTAGCAGCTGCTAAATTTGCACATAGCGATCGAAATTTACCATTGTTAGTAATAAGAACAGCACATGTTCCTGTTGGTTCTTTGTCTGTATACTGGTATCTCACATTTAAACCATTCTCTTTTGCTTTCTCTTCCAAAATTTTGGAATACTTGTCTTTTCCAACACATCCCATGTATATGGCAATTTTTGGTTTTTCCAAGAACCACTATAACAACAAATAAAATTTTATTTTAAATAGTTAAATTAGAAAGTCAATTTAATTCAGACCACTGAAAATTTATAAAATACCATAAAATAGCAAAAAATCAAAATTTTATTTATTAAAAAAAAATACATCTTTTCCTTGCATAAAGAAAAAAGTAAAAAAAAATGGGGAAAAAAAATCTATTTCTTAATACCAAATTTGTAAAATATTATGAAAAATGTGATCTTTAGTTCTGTACCCCAACACAGTAATCTATGTTATCTACTGATGTATCAATATTATAACATATTTGCATCTCTGGTATCACCATTACATACATTAACATTTTCTTATCTGTCCTACCAATATTTACAAGTAGACTTATCATCATTACTTGTTTGTAGCAATGATGAAAGTTTTACTTGAGATAATTAAATCGCATGATTATGCAAAGCATTTTCAGACTTGAATTCAAATGAAAAAACAAAGGAAATTTACTTGAGCAACTCGCATCGTATTCTGCACTGCTCCTCCAGCAATAAAGTCTGCATTGTACTGCTCGATAAGCTCATCATACAGAGGTTTGTGCTTCTCTTCCGCAAGGATAGCATCATTGGCCTTGAGGTCATACTTTTTTAGGAAGTCATCATCTACTGAGGCTGAAATGTCAAGAAGGGGATTACCAATCCCCAAGACTAGCCCTTCTCTGTAAATATTTTAACATCAAATTAAAAAAAAAATTTAGAAAATAATATAAAGCTATTTTTGTAATATTAAAATTTAAAGTTAAATTTATATAACAAAAGCTAAACTTTGATGTGAATTTGTTGTAAAAATTTTTGTACTCTTTATGCATCTTCCATATTTGATATACCTTTTCACAATTTTAAAACTCATCTTAAAGCTATCTTCACTAAGAATGTTGGCTTCCAAGCTAGATACGTTTTCATACTAAAAAATTTGCAAAACATTCCGATTTCCTGACAATCTAGCAAAAAGCATCAGCAATGAAGGCATTATAAATAATACATGAGTCTATATAAAGAAACACAATATATCTACATCTGGACCACTTGACAACACGTAACTACGCATAGATTGCATAACGCACTCTATTTATCCCGCCTCGGTAATGCGATAGTAATTCACGTAGTACATATACCTATACGACCCCGCTACAATACACGATTTTCATCAAACGCACATAACCTATACAAACAATAATTCCGAAAGCATGATATTTACTTCCCACACCCCTAACGATAAAAATAATTTTCAACTTACAAATAAATATATCTACATCACCTATCCCTAATTAAAAACGCAAAAAATGCCAGAAAAACATTATTCTAACCTACAAATCCATGCCTGCTCCAAAACGTCAGACGAGCACGTGTCGTTTCGGAGCAGACCGAATTCTCTCGCGACAATTTTCCTGCTCCGAAAGCAATTACTCACCTGAGTTCCTTAGCCATTTTTCCTCGTTTGTTTTTCCAATTGACACCTTTCTCTCTATATATACAAGGCACTACTGCAGCTCGCGCTCCGTTAATAAGACGCGCAAACTCGCGGGCTTCCACGCGCTGACTGAACGACGACGTGTGCTCAGCGGGAGTGGAAAAAAAACAGCGTGCGCGCACGGACTCCCCGCGAAGAGATTTCCTCTTTGCACCGCAGGCACCCGGCCAATGGAGCGCTGTTGCTAATGGTATGGCTATGCGCTTCTCCTGCGCTCTACCGCGATGAAATGGCTGTTCTCATCGATTGATAAGGATCACGTGGCACGCGGATTGTTTTATTTTCGCTGTCAGCAGAAGACCGAGGCTCTCACATTTCTTTTCTTCTTATCGTTGTATTCCAAGTTTCGTGGGAGAGCGTATTTATGATGCCTGGATTGTGTAACGAGACGAAAGATCGATTGAGGATTTTATTTCTTAAAATTTCCAAAGTTGAATAAGGCGCCAGTGTGCACGATTCATCTTGGGCGTAATTGAGACATCGTATTGATAAGGGAGTGTATCGCGTTTACGTAGATGTTTTATTTATTGATTTAACATAGTTATTCCTGAATAAAGTTTAGAAACGAGGAAGATAAAAATACTGCGTAATGAGACTAGGTTGCAACTGTGTTTGATACGCTCCAGTTGTTGAAACCGTTCGTGGAAATTTTTTTCTTCGTTTTTAGGATTAAAAAAAAATGTCATGCTATGCTTACCTGAACACATTATGTTGTAATAAATTTAATCTTTTAAAGTGAGTTTCCCCCATTAGCAATAATTAATATTGATTTATATATGAAAGTACTTTTCTTATTTTAATTATAAGTATATCAAAATTTTAATAAATATATGTAAATCTTTTTCTGTAAATCAAATTTTTAATATACGACTGATTGAATTTTTCAAATAAATTGTTTAATTGACTAATTTTTTAAATGAATATTTTCAACAAAGAAAGGTTTTTTGGGAAAAGGAATTCATTTGAAGGATTAAGGTATGAAATGAATAAAACAGTTTTTTTTTGTATCACAATTGATTGTTCTTTATTAAGTGTTAGTGTTAGTTATTTGTTCGATAACATTGATTTTCTCTGAAGCAAGATAATCGCTGCTCACGGTATCGCTGAATGAATCATGACGAGCTTCAGTGAATCGGTGCTTGATTAAAATCGCCAAAAGGTTTCCTGTGAGTAACGAGTAATAATTATAAAATTTAAAAGGCAATTTTTAAACGAATTTTAATAATTGATTTTGGTGTTATTAGGTTGTGCGCGTATTAATTGAAGAAAATTTGACGTTGAATAAGAAAAAAAAGATCAACTACTATTTACAGGAAAGTAGAGCATAAAGGTTGAGAAAAAAAAAATTAACTGTCATTTTTACTACAAAAGCACGAGTTCAAATGTGACACCAAGGACGCAGAAAAATATCTTATGAATCTTAAAGCTAGGTTTTCGTAAAGTAGAATCTTAGAGGCGCTTCTAGAACGGGTTTAAAGTTATACTTTAAAATATGTATTTAAAAGAATGTCAAAGGTCTCGAGAAAAGATTCAATGGAGTAGAGATATACATATAAATAGCTTTACAACTTGGTATGTTAAGGATCTAAGAATATTACCGAGTTCGTTTCTAATATTACTAATACATGAAAATAGCTACAGCTTATTAAAAGAAAACATACTTATTACTACTTTGCAAAACTTATAAATTCTACTTTAAAAAATATAATAATAAAAAAATTAAATAATAATAATAAAAGGAAGATAAATTATAATTCTTAAAAAGCAAAAATGTAAAAAAAAATTGAAAAAAATTGGACGTTTCTCAATTGATGCCACATTCGACCGGTCACAAACGGCCTTTTCTCATCTCTCTTCTCTCATTCATCTCTCACGAACTTGCCTTATTCAACAAAGTGCTTAGAACGACGCGCAATGCGTGTTTTCTTTCTCTCTCGCTCTTTCTCGCTCTCTATCCGTCTCGCAAAATTTCTGTGCGTGTTCGCCATATTACTATTGACTCTCTTTTTTTGTATTTCACCTTCCAACTGCCGTCGCTCGGTAGAGAAGCGAAGCGTCAAACTCTTTGTCGCCACATCGTGGGCGTGTGTGTGGATCTGTCTGTGTGCCACTCTCTTTCTCTCTCTTTCTCTCTTGCTGATCACTCTGTGGCATTATTTATTGAGCCTCAGCCATTTCGCCGGTAGCCCAAACTGCTCCTATACAATTGGATAGCACACATATACAGAGATTACATTAGACGTGGTGCAAAAGATGTTGTTGATGGTTTTTTTTATGCTGAAGAGAGCTTTTTTTATGTACGCGCGATACAATGTAAAGCGCGCTCATGTACGCTTGCATAGCAGAGATAAAAGTATCGTAGGTGGTGCTTCTGTATGTACAGTGGGAGAAACTGTGTGTTCAGCTCGTACGAGTTGTAAATTTCGCTGAGTAAGTATGAACCGAGTAAGAATGGAACATTTTCAGGTGAATGACGAATGTTTTAAACTTGCAAGGAAATGGAATCTTTTTGGTCAAAATTTTCCGTTTTGTCTGATTGTATTTTAGAAATAAAATTAGACATTTATGAAACTTATGATTTACAAGTGTGAGTATGAGCTTTTGATATTGATTAACCAATTTTTTTTGTTAAAAAATTAATCAAATTTAATAATTTTTTATTTCTATTTAATTAATAATATTTTGATTCTCTTATAACCGTAAAATACGTAAAATAAAATAATTATATTAATAAATGTTGAAAAAATATTTTCGTAAATATTGTCGATTTTTAACGTAAAAAAAAAGTTAGTATATAAAATGAAAACACGTGGTTAACAAAAGATTTTCTTTTTCGATTAAATAAATACAAAGTTAATCTGTATATTTAAGCACTTTCCCTCGTTATTTTATACACATACTCCAATAATTACCTTTTCGCCAATATATACAATACTTTTATCCCAGTATGCATGCATACATTATTAATCCGTGTAACACGGTTCTCTCTCTTTCGCCGCGATCATCCCGGCAAATCCAACCGAGTGCGGCTTCCACGATCTCGTGTCCGCCCGTCATTGCATTATAGTAGGTAGGTACACAACATAATACAACATAGTAATTCTCGTGTTCACCTCAAAAAACGACGACGACGGCGACGACTTCGGGCGGCGGCGGCGTATCCCTAGAGAGAACGTTTGTGTGTGTGTGAGTGCGAGCACCGGCGACGGCGAACTTTCTCTCAATTCTCGCTCGCCTCATAAAACATTTTTTGCTTCCGTCTATGTCGTTCTCTCTTTCTCTTCGTCGCGAGAGAGTCTGCGACAAGTAGGATTTCGAAATCCTTCATTGGGCGACGACGACGACAACACAGAGGTTTATATATATGTATATATCGTGCTCTTTCTCGGCGACCCACGCACGTGTGTTTTGCAAAGAGGTGTATATATAGTGCGGCGGCGGTCCGACATCGTATACATGTACATACGCGCGGCCCTCTCGGTAGGATACAACAATCTTCCGCCGACTCGTGCGTATATAGGAGCGGCCGACGCGTATACTTGCTATTTTCTTTTGGCTCTCCATCGTATATTATGCATAAAATATGTTTGTATGAAAATTTTCAGAGCATCATGATGATGAATGGAATGATTTAACATGAATTGAAAATGAAAAAAATAAATAAAAAATAAAATGAAGTACAACAGGATTAAGATGATAGCAATATTTTTGTATGTATAGAAAAGAAATCTTAATATATAGAGGTACACAGTTCAAACGATTACGTACTGTTAAATTCTTTTATTATCTTTTTCTATGTTAAGAAACATAAATTTTTAATACAATAGTAAATCCAAGTTAAATTAGGCCTATTTTGATTCGATACTTTATAAAAAATGGGAGACTATTAAAATGACACAATATTTGAAGAACAATAGATGTACATAGTCGCTTTTACTGAATGTTCAAAAAGAAAAAAAAAATGGAAAAATGTATCAGAATGAAAAATACACACCCAAAATGCACAACCTACATTAACTAAATGAAACAACGAACCTTTATTTAATTATTTATATATAAAATTGACAGCTTACAATTAATTACCTGTTAAAAAATCTCCTAGTCACTTAGTAAAAACTGCTACAACAAAACTAACGTAAGATAATGACTAAGGGTGAAAATTTTCGTTAAAATAAATACATCCGTCACTATATGCGGTACTGAGAAATAAATTTACTTCATCTTGCGACATAGAAAATTATAGAAAGTACTAAATTCATTTATATACAGTTTTAAATTGATGAGTCTTCACGCCTCGTCTGAAGTTACAATACATGTATCTTATAAATATCTATCGTGTGTACTTGCAAAAATAGTGAAAAAAATGGAAAATTCTATAAAATTTTCTGTACAAGAAAGAGATATGAGAAGACGCAGGATTTTTACGTATACATTAATTAATATATGAGAAACACGCCTCTCTCAATTCTGTATGGTATTTTTTTTTACTCTTTTCCTTTATTAAAAAATTAATTAATTGGAAATTATATGTAGTTGTCATACTGCTAAAGATACAAAAAAAACAAATGCTTTTTTTCCTTTTTCTTTCTGCTCACGCATTGTCTCTTTTTTTCTCTCTCTCGCTCGCTCTCTTTCACGTGTTATTCTCTCCGAGGTAGTGTAAATTATATGCAACGTCTTTTTCGGTTCAATACGGTTTGTAATCCACACCTGGATATGCGACAAGCGACTTATTCGCGCCGTACGCTAGACCGTGCGAAGCCATGTCCGCAGTGCCAATATTTCTGAAAACATCAGTCACAAAACGAACGGTTTTTAACATGAAAGAAATCGACGAAACGACTTTTTAATTTCGTTATTAATTATAGTTAATAAATGATTTATTTTGGAAAATCTATATCTTAATATTTTTTCTAAGCATGAAACGGAATTTTAATAAAACTGAATTTGAAAATTCCTTTCAATTTTGAAAGAATTACGGTCGAAAACATGCCGAAGGTTCCATTGTACTTTTGAAAATAGAAAAAGAATCATTTTACGTACAAAATACATATAACGAAATCATGCCTCAAGATTTAAAAGTAAAAGTTGTTAAAAAATTTATACAATGTAACCTTCTTTCGACGAATTGCCCGATTCACCTTTAGAAAAATGATATTTAACAGATATTAATAAAAAAGAATAATAAATATAGTTTTCTACACCCGGCGCCAATGCAAAAAGTTATCGCCAATCTCGGTTAATGTTAAAAAAAAAAAAAAAACTAAGACAGATTAGGCTATATAAAAGAGAAAAAATTAAGAGAAAAGGGTCCGAAGGAAACGACGTTTTTCTGAGTTTTCTGAATGATTCTTTATTTACCGACAACACATAAAACACACTAAAACTTATTTACCACTAGCGCGACGAGTGTTATTTTACGACAAAAATCGCGCAGAATCTATCGATGTGTATAATAGAAAAAAACTCATATGAAAAGTAAATATCTCGATCGTTAAAAACCACCGCATTCATTGAGTAAGTACATCAATCGTCTATGAACTACTGTTAAGGATGCGTAACACTCAATTGTTATAACTTGAGTTACAGTTTTTTTCGCGTTATAACAAAACATAAAATCATGAGTTTGTTGCCTTTTGTCGCAACAAAGTTATTGTTTTACATTTTCTCATCGTTAAAAAACTGTATAATTAGTTCAATTTGTAAGAATTGAGCATTACACGCCGTTAGTACGTTGTAACTGTTAGTGCGAAGCATCATCTGTGAGAGCGTGAATATATATATACGTCGACATGTTTATAACCGCGCGTGCTCTGTTTAATTTTTGCTCGCCACCTAGGTATTACACGAGACACATCTAAGACACACCACTGTGAACGACTACGTGCAAAAAGTTGCTCATATCTCTGATTTTGGACCATCATTATATAATTATATATTATGTTAAGTTGTTGAACGCATACATGTGATAAACCTTCATGGAAAAAGAAACTGTTCTAGACAACATCATAAGAGAATTATAGAGACTGAAGGACCGAGTCTTCCTTCGTACACACAAACTAATACAGCTGTATTATATGTCCATTAATATTTTTTTTTCTTTTACTTGTAGAAAGCTATATGTTTGTCGCCAACAATGCTTGGAAGACAGAATAATGCAAGTGCCGTAAAAAAAAAAAAGAAAAAAAATGGTCAATGACAATACACCTCGATAGAGAAATTTCCAAAGGATGACAAATAATCAGGAAAATCTAATGAAACTGAATTTTGCAGTAAAATAACGTGAATTTTTAATACTAAACCTTTTTTTTTGGCATTTTGATGTAAAATAATTCTAATGTTATAGCAAAAAAACAAAAACCAAACGAAAACTAAAAATGATGTAAAAGGTGTGAATAGAATGCTGTAAGCGGATTGTGAATCAAAATAAGTAATAATGATAAACTAAAAATTTGAAAAATAATAATACGGCCACTCAGAAGCTTGCTTCCATCGTTGTTAAGCGCGCTTGCGCGGACACATACGCGACACAACGCGAGCGACGACGCAGGAAGCCAGCGGAGCTATATATACATGTACATATGCGGCCGATCAAAAATGTGGTTCCTCTCCTGTATTCTGTTATACTTTACGATCTCTCTAGTACTAAAGTATTTCTAATCCATGCAAAATCTACGCTGAAATCTATCGCGTACTTTGCAGACAAAATTTCTTCCTTTAAAATTCCAGCGTAAATTTCGAATGAAAATATGAAAGATAATTGGTGGCGAGGATTGTGAGAGAGAGGAAAGTTGGGGGGGGGGGGTTTAGGG
>UXGD01005689.1:0-13933 GCA_900474315.1 Torymus auratus
CGGCCGACCTCCTGCGCTAGTCGAGCCATATCTAGCTCCACTAGCGCGTCTGGGGCATTTGGAGAGAAATAACAGCTATATATGGCAAGCTGTTCTATTGCCACTTCTACATAACCATTTCCGGTCGACAGTTCTTTGGCATCATAGAGTTCATTTTCACAGACATACGATGCCGCATCCCCTTTTTTATCCTGGAACCACATGGCGTCGAGAGCTCCTCGGTCCTGCTCCGAGATGTTCATTATGCCTGTCCCTCTGTCCCTCGCAGTCTTGATGGCAAGATCGTGTGCCGATCTAGACCGCCTGCGGTTAACCTGCAGTATGCATATGCTTGGGATCTTAGCCATCATGCCGGTCGCTGAATTTCAGCTTCCTGCTAGCTTCCCATAGAGCCTCGCAGGATGCGTCTCCTGTCCTATGCTCATGTGGTCTGCCTGCTGCCTCGCATGGGGTGAATTTTTCTTGCCCTTTGCAGGTTGCCACTAAATGGCCCGGCTCCCCGCAGCAGAGGCACAGTCTTTCTGTGACTTCTTCTTTAGGGCACTATTCTGTAGCTATGTGTCCCTATTCTAGGCACTTGAAGCATCTTGGTACCATTCTCTTCTCGCATGGTCTCGCAAAAACCCAACCCACTCGGACTTTGCCGGGTTTAAGTATCTTCGCGCTGGCTATAGCTCTCGATGCGTGTACCAGTGCTACCTGGGTGCCTCTTGGGCCTTTACTGAGAGATTTTACCTCTATTTGTACCAGATTGACGTATCCCAATGCAGCCTCCACTGCCTCTTGTCTTTCTGCTTTTGTCGCTCCGTCTTCCAACTCTCTGAGCTTGATCGTGACAGTAGGCAATAGCGATCTAACCAGAAGTTAGTCGCCTACTGCCCTGCGAATAGCTCCGCTCTTTTCCTCTGAGTTTTATCCTTTTTGCAGTTCAATTAACAAGTCTTCCTTCTTGGTTTCTCATATGTGTCCCACTTTCGATCCTACCTCTTCTGCACTTCCCTTTTGCTTCACCACATTAAGTAGTTTTGCGTAGGTAATAGGTTCTGCCTTGTCCACATTTCTCTGAGCAAGGACATCTTCCGCTTTGGGTCTTGGTAGCTTCTTTCTGCCCGGCGTTTTTCCCTCAACTTCTCTTCTCGGCCCTCTTGACGGCCTCTTTTCTCCTTTCTTTTACTTTTCTTTTTGGATCTTTTGTCCTTCTCCCACTCTGAATTCTTTTGTTGGTTCCGCTGCCTTACTTTTTCCTTCTGCTGCTGACTAGCCTTATTGTTTAGTTTCGGGTGAACAATAGCTTCTCGGTTGCTGCTGGTGCACATTTTGCTATTCCTGCTTTCTGCTGGAGGACTAGAAGCTGGTCTCTTCATGGTCTAGCGGTTTACGCCTCCTACAATCTGCCTGAGCGTTCTATCCAGTGTCTCTCGGAATGCGACTTTCTCCATGCCTTTCTCTTCCTTAGCTCTGGTTAACTTCTTCAGCTCAGACATAGCAATCGCCAGATCTTCCTTCAGCTTCTTGTGGATGTAGGTAGCATTCTTTGCTAAGTCATGCATCGCCTGCATATGCTTCGTCAACTTTCTAAGGCACTTCCTTCTTTCTCTTCAATAGCAGCAATCTTAGCACATTGCTTCAGCATTCGAAAGAACATAAAAAAATCTATAATTTTAGAAAAAAAAATTCTCGAGCTATCACGGTTATTTTGTTATCAACAAAAACGTGTGTTTTTTTTTAAAGCATATAACTCCCAAACTAAACAGTCAATTTTTTGAAGAAAAATCATTATAATGCAGATTATATATAGCTATAATCTGTAAAAGTTTGAATGCATTCTATTGGTTAGTTTTTCAGAAAAAAATTGAAAAATGAAAAAAACGAGTCTTGTATGTCCTACGATTACGGGAGTAAAATTGACTTAAACGCTTCAAAATTCCTTGTAGAGGTATATTTTGGATAGTTCTCGGTCTAGTTCGTTGGGCAAAATGATTGGCCAGTAAATTTCCGAGATATTTGGGGTTAAAATTTTTTAACCATTTTCTTCAAATCGTAATTTCCTGAGAACGGCTTTACGTATCTGAATCGGGTGAGTGGCATTCGAAAGAGAAGTAAAATACCTATATTTTCTAAAAAAAAAAAATAATTTTCTAGCTATCACGGTTCATTTGTTATTAACAAAATCGTATACATTGAAAAATGAAAAAAATGAGTTTGGTATGTCCAACCATTGCGGGAGTAAAATTGACTTAATCGCATCAAAATTACTTATAGAGGTAGATTTTGGATAGTTCTCGGTCGAGTTCTTTGGACAAAATGATTGGTCCACACATTTCAAACATATTTGAGGTTAAACTTTTATTGACCTTTTTTCATATCATAATTTGTCAAGAACGACTCTATGTATCTGAATCGGATGAGTAGCATTCGAAAGAGAATTACAATACCTATATTTCCTAAAAAAACTTTTCTAGTGTTTTTTGTTATTAACAAAAATGTAAAAATTGAAAATTTATTATGTGCGTTCTTATGCTAAAAGAATTCATTTATGAATTTCAGAGATATTTCCTATCTTAAAAAAATGATGGATTTGTTATGAAAGCATTTTATTCTTGATTTAGTTGGTGGGAGTAATTGCTTGGTGTTACTGTTTTGTTAAAAACACAAAACGTATGGCGCGCCAAGCGCGCTTAGGGATGACGAATGAGATTAAAAATGATTTAGCCCCCTTTTCAAATCGTTTTAGGGTATGGCTTTATGTATACTAGAAAATGGAAATGACGCATGCGACTATTTTAATTTAATGTTTTTTTATGTTTATAAATTATTTACTTTTGTGTGAGTTTGAATATTAATCGTAAACAGTCCCAACTATTTCTTTTAATATCTGTCCAGTAAACTAAATTGAATTATTATTAATTGTAGTAACACGTTGACATTTAAAGTTAATTATAGACTATTGAATTAAACAAAATGCGATACATGAACTGGTAATATTTTGTACTAACGGAATCTAGCTAAATATTTTCAATTGTTTCGGGACTAATTAATGTCAAGAGAATTGCTTTTAAATTTTTTTTTTTAGTATAAATTCATAAGTAAGCAAATTGTCACGTCAATTAAGTTATTTGTGAAATAGAAATTCGATAACGGTGTTTCATTTTTTTATCTATTTGCTTAAATCACTCTTTCGTCAATTTAAGTAAAATAAGTCTCATTGTCTGTCTTATTCTTTCGGATAATTACTTTTGCTTATAACTTTTCTTAAATAAATTACTCTTCAAATAAATTCAGATATAATAAACTTTTTTCTGGATAAAATTTTTTTATTTGTTTTACTTTTACATACACAGTTTAACTTCTTTCGCTTCTCCATATAATTTTTTTTTCTCTTTTCAAATAATCAATAAAATTAATAATTAAGCTTTGAATAATTGGTATCAACTTCAACAAACTATAGAGTAAAAATTGAACGATGAAACGTACCGTAGAAGAGATTTTAAACGAAACATCATAATTCGAATCACAATTCGCGATTAATGTCTGGGTAGAAAATCTATCGGTACCAGATTTAATAAGTCAGTTAAGTAAATATTCACTTAGTATAGACGGTAAAATAGAAGAACTAACAGATACATTGGTGAGATTCATAACGATAAAGCGGAGATATGACGAAGGCGACTTCACATCTCTCATATATATCAAAAGATAGAAACAGGAACGAAACAGTGACGATTATGACACCATGAAATTTTTCCCTCATTCCCGATGCTCAAGACACGTACCGCTCTATATTTACGATACCGTGGCTATCGTATCCGGGAAAAATAATCCGAGATTGGAAAATGAAATTTAAAGGGGGATCAGATCACCGGGCTGACCGACTTGAATCTGTTAGAGGCTTTGTCTGACCTATTAGAGGGGATTGCTGTGAAGGAGGCGCACTTAGAAAAACATAAGTGACAATCGTGGAATAACTTTGTTATGGACTTGCGCGAACATTACGGCGACCCGCATTTTCAGATTCGCGTACAACATCAAGCGCGGGTGCGGACACAAGGGGAAGGTGAACCGGTAATTGTCTTTATTACAAATTATCGACACATTTTAAAATACTTGTATCCACAACGGCCGCTCAAAGATCAAGTTTCGATGACTTATAACAATTTAAAGCCGATATATAGAGATACAATTAATAGACGCTCGGTACACACGTTCCGCGATCTAGAATTATTGGGTCAAGAATTCGAAGTCTCGCTGTTAGCAAAACGGGAGTATAAACCACCTCCGCATAAAGAACTATCGGTTTTACCGGAACTGGCATTTGATTCTAAGAAATCCGCGATACCTAATGAGGCGGGAAGTTTCGGCAATGAACGAAAAAAGCTCGTTAAAATCAACGCAAAGAGGAAAGCCAAGATGAAACGTGCGAAGACAACACGAGGGAGGCAACACCGGTACAACACCCGTAAGTCACGACAGCAAACAGGATGGGGGCGAGACAGAACGCAAGCGGAAGCCTCGAGATGGCAGATCAAAAGCAGATGGTAAATGCTTTAACTGCCAAGGCTTCGGTTACTGGGCTCGAGAATGCCCATCAGATAAAAGGCCCAGATCAGATCCAGACACCAAACCTCAGGTTGGACCGAAGAAGGAGAAGAGCGACCTCCGCGAAGAAAGACCTTCGGAAAACTAGCGAAGCAGGGCCAAAAGGAGGCGACAAGTCCCACTATCGACCTAAAAAAGTCTCCAGTTAAAACCAGCGTTTTGTTGACTAAACATGTGGAGAATTTAATGGATTTTCGGTGTGACAAGAACTCGGAGGACCACACTGGAGTCATGAAAGCTGACAAAGGGAATTCATCTCGAGGAGAAGAAAAAAACAGTGCGGTATCGGAAAACACCAATATCGTGGAAAAGCGAACCAACCAAACGTCACACCGAGAACCAAAATCACCGGAGGAATTACCTTCAGAGGGCGAACAACATTTTAATTGGAGAACCAGCTACAAGGTACAACATCGATGGAAGGGTAGAGTTAGGTAAATTCCGATATGTTGTTGAGTTTTGCCATCGTCGTAAGAGATAGGCGATTTTTCGTAAGAATTGAGGTATCGAGGAAACGTGCAGTTGCCTTGGTGGACTCAGGCGCGTCTAGGACGGGTCACTCGAGAGAATTTCAGGGAAAATTAGAGTCCCGGTTAGCATTTGTGGCACGAGCAACGAAATGGCCATTCGTCTCGTGAAAGCTTTAGCTTACGATTGCGTCTTGGGGATGAACGCGCTCGAATTATTCGACATATCGATTAATTTTAGGGAGCGCACATGGCAGCTAGATGCCGGTACGTGTGTGTCTTTCCAAGAAGGGGACACGTACTTGGATAATGAATCGGTAGCTGGGATATGTGAATTAAATGGGACACAGAGGAACAGACTAAAAAGACTGTTGGACGAACTACTACCTAGTGGAAAGCCAAAACTAGGGTTGATACATCTCTTTAAACATAAGATCGTTGTACACGGCGCGAACCTGTCAAACAATGGTACTATCCCGTATCCCCTGAGGTGCGGGAGGAAATGCACCATGTAATGGATCAATTGCTGGAAGAAGGGGCGATAGAATCGTCGAGCAGCACGCGGTTAAGTTCTGTAGTCATGCATCTAAAACCCGATGGAACACGTCGTCCGTGTATCAATTTTCGAAAAATTAACGAATTGACAAAAAAGGACGCGTATCCACTTCCTAATATGAATGAAATTTTGAGTAAGCTAAGGAACGCGCGATATAGCAGCACTTTGGATTTATGCCAAGCATACTTTCAAGTACCGCTTGAAGAATCGAGTAAAGAATATATATATATATATATATATATATATACCGCGTTCACGATACCGGGTCGCGGACTATATCAATTTACGCGATTGCCTTTCGGCCTAAGCAACAGCCCCGCAATGTTTCAGAGATTGATGGACGGAATTATTACGCCAGAAATGGAGGGCAGAGTATATTGTTATCTAGATGATATAGTGATAGTCTCTGAAACGTTCGAGGAGCATCTGCGTTGGCTTCGTATCGTAATAACTGGTTTAAAACAGGCTAACTTAACGATGAATCGGGCAAAATCGGTTTTTTGCTGAACCGAGGTAAAGTACCTGGGCTTCATCATGAATTTTAACGGTTTATAGCCAGATCCGGAAAAAAATAGAGACTATCAAAAATTACCCGACACCATAAAATGTACGCGGCCTTCGTAGATGTAACGGAATGTTGTCGTGGTACTGCCGATTCACAGATAACTTTGCAAAAATTTCTGAGCCGTTGAATTAGCTGACATAGAAGAGCAGGCGCTGGAAATGGGGAAAGGAATAGCAGAAAGCAATGGATACCTTGAAGGAGAGCCTAACCACCGATCCCACTTTAGCTTGCCCCGATTTTTTACTGCCATTCTCTCTCCAGACCGACGCATGCTCAACAGGTCTTGGTGCAGCACTGACGCAAGTGCAAGATGGTCATTAGCGCATAATAGCTTACGCGAGCCGAAACTCAAATAAAGCCGAGCGTAATTATACTGTGACTGAATGGGAGTGCCTCGCCATAGTGTGGGCTATAAGGAAGTACCGCGAATTCTTAGAGGATTATCATTTCACAGTAGTCACGGACCCCAGTAGCTTAAGATGGATGTACCGCCTGAAAAATCCAGTGGGTAGAGTTGTGCGGTGGACGATGGAGTTAGCTCAATATGACTGCGATATACAACGTGCTATCGTGTATGGTTGAGGATCAATCGGAAGGCCTCAACGCGATCACCGAAACAAACGAAGCGTGATAGGAAAAGAGGATTAAAGCGATTGAAACCCACCCAAAACTTTTAAAAAACTGGACGGTACATGAGGGAAAAATTTATTTTCATAATAAAATCAGCTACTCGACTCACTTGCAATTGACGATTTAGACTCGTGGAAACTAGTCTTACCGACGGAACTCAGACTAAAAGCACTACGCGAATGTCACGACCAACCACTAGCGGGACACTTAGGAATACACGAGACTTACAAACAATTGACACGTGACTAATATCGACCAGGTATATGGCAAGATACGGTACAGTATGTCCGAGAATGCGAAACGTGCCAGCAAGTTACAGTTAGTCAGAATAAACCCGCCGAGCTGATGGGCGTACGCATAGTAGAAGGACCATGGGCAACAATAGCTATGGATATTATAGGCCGCCAACTACGTACTAAAAATGGTGCAGTGTATATATACTGGTGCTGCAAGACCGTTTTACAAAGTGGGTGAAGATAGTTCCCTTGAGAAAAGCCACTGGTAAAACAGTCAAAAAAGCATTTCGGGATACGATTTTGTGCAGATATGGCGCACCCAAAGTGCTTGTAACTGATAATGGTTCAGAATTTGTAAATAAAATACTAGTACAAGTAGCTGAGGAGTATAAAATTTTGCACACAACGGTACCGCCCTATCATGCACAGGCGAATCCTGTTAAACGCGCAAGTAGAACCATGAAACAGATTATAATAGCTGATAGCGATAATAGGCTTTGGGACGAACATTTACCCGAGTTCCGATACGCAATAAATACGGCAGAATATGTCTCGGCAAAAAACGTCACCAGCGTTTTTAAATTTTGGGAGGGAGTTGAAACTACCTAGTACCATTCAGAAAGACGAGAACACTAACGTTCCGATCGAGAACATGTCCGTCGAGCAATGGGAAAATCGCGTATCGAGATTGCATGTCCTACGCGACCTCGTATCGAAATTTCAATTTGAAGCGTCCGAGAAACAGGCCAAATATTACAAAGCTACGAGACGGGAGGTCAAATTTAATGTTGGCGACTTAGTTTAGAAACGAAAGAAAATACTTTCGTCTGCAGTAAATTTTGTAGCAGTAAAATGAGCCAAGAAATTTTACGGCCCGTATCGTATCTATAAATTACATTCATCTGTAGTAGTAGAGCTCGAGACGCTGGATGGAAAGAAGGTCGGCAAGGTTCACACCAAACACCTGAAGCTCAAGGTATGTCAGCAAATCAACCCATCAGACCCACCTATTCCCGCTTTGGATGAGCCAGTACCGAACCAAGTCACTATTGGGATCGATTGCAACGAGACGGTAAACCAACCCGTGCCTAATCCGATGATACGACCTGGGAGAGGGCGACCTCGCAAGAACGCGGGCTCAACTGTCCCGCTCGATAACGAAACGGCTGAAGACCAAAATCATGCCAAAGTAATCACCGATACCGTCCAACACCAATCCAGACACTCGGGCCAGAGCACGACAGAGAAAGAAAAATGGTGGCAGAGGCGAAAATGTTGTCCCAACAGATGATCAAGACAAGTGATGCCATATATAGGTTGGATAAATCTGCCTTGGGAACGGCTCATCTAAATCCAAATCCTTTCCTTCTAAGATTTAATTTGAAGATCAATTAATATCCACATATCAACCTATTAAATAACACCTTTCTCTCTATATCTGCATAAAATATTAAATATTCCTCTAGAGTGAATGAAAGGAGTGGAACGAGACCCGGGTAAGGATTGAAGCAGAGTACCAGTGAGGTACTGAAAAATCTCAAGCATGCAATTAGATACGGCGGTAGAAGCCGATTAGTTATTAACTACATTTTTCATTATTATTATTTCTTTTTATATTTACTTTTCACATATTCGGTACCATGATATATATTTTTTTCTTTCTTCTTCTTACACTAACAGTCACGGATGCAACTCTTTCACAGCTGTTTTGCGGCCGAACTTTCAGACATCTGCGAAGTCCTAAGTCCGGTTTATGGAGGAGGAGTTATGAGAGAGTTGTAGTTATTGGAGGCAAGAGTCGGGCAAGACGAAGCTAGGACTAATATGGCTACAGGCATGTATGTGTGTGCGCAAGTGTGTGAGTATCGGGATGATGCGAGCCGCGCGAACGGCGCGAAATACGAGCGTTTTATAGGCACAAACGCGAGAGCTGACCGAGTCCCGCACCTTCAACAGCAGCCGAGAATCACCAGTCCCAGAGGCGTGAAGCTGAGTAGCTCGGACGCCCCTGAGCCAGACATAAGGCACGTTCTCGAGGCATGCAAATGCTGCACAAGAATGGCTCTGACCCAGCCATAAGAAAAGCCTGCTGCGCGAGACCGGACGCACGTACGCACAGCTAGCTAATAGAATCCTTATAGTTGAGACAGCGATATTGTCTAATTAAAGGTGATTGTTCACGTGTGGCTTTCCGCCAATTAATACTCTTTCGATTCTCTACTTTGGTTTCGTGAAGCTTGGTGAGACTCTCGTGCAGAATCCCAAGCTACAGTGTGCGTGAGTGTATGACTGAGATCGAGCCGAGGCTCCAATGGTGGAGCCTTGTCGCCGGCGTCAACGAGCGAAACTCCAAAAGGTAGGAGATTATGATTTGGCCTAAGCGCGTTCAGTAATAAGGCTTGTATGGCATATTCTCAATATACACGGAATCCGCGATTAGAGTTTATGAAGTTAGCCGGTACCGAGACATGCGCATCTCGAAACTGAGATTGATTTAATATCTGTAATTGAAATTATGTTAATAAACTCTCTTATGTTATTTTAAGTAATGTTCGATTGATCTGTTCTAAGTATTAAACATCCTTTATAATAGTCAAAACCCTACAGTATAGAAATATTTAAATCCTACATTATAAAATAAATATACTATTTTTTCTCAGTATGCTCTACAAGTTTAAACATCAGACTCTAATAGTACAGAATAGTATTGTGGCAGTCGCTATGCTTGAACCGCTACAGGCTGGTGTTTTATCCGTCTTGGTCCGGCACTCGGACTCTGAGATGCTCAACTGTTGAATCCCTAAAGTAAAATCATGATTTCAGAGTCCCAACGCCAGATTTAGACGAGTCAAGCGCCAGTCCCTAGCTGTTGAATTATAGCTATACTAACACAGTGCTATACCAGCACTTATATCTGAAGTCACTGAATTCAAACACTGTTAGTTCTCGAACAGCCCCAATCTAGTAGTGATAAAGCTCAAATGCATTGCAACTTATTGCTTTAGAGAATATATCGATGCTTCTTATGAAAAGTAATATGATTCGCAAGCTTTCCGCGAAATCTAGCACTTCGCGTCGTCATGTTAATGTAAGTTACAAGCAGTTTTATGTGCTGAATCAATGAAGCGTGCTAGTCTTTCCAGAAATCTGAATCGTGCTAGTTTTCGTAAGGGGGTGTCGATATATACCACGGCAGTTCAACATTTTTTTTCTATGTAGTCATATATAAATAAAACTTTTGTAGATGCTAGTTATCCCATATAGTAAAGATACCTGATGTTAAATATATGCATTAGATAATCTAGTACTAGAAACTACATGTCTGGGCTAAATACTTGACTTTACGTCATAGATTTTATTACTTACTAAACCTCGAATTGACCGAAAGCTGTAAGGTTACATAATTTAAAAGAATAATACTCCTGCTAACATGGTGTTCCATGACCTCGTAACCGAATCTGCTTCGACGTAAAATCGTTAATTCACATTTTTGAAGATGTCAACTTTATCTTTCCAGTACCTGTAACTTTGTGAAAATTATATAGCATTTTCATATAGAACGGGAACAAAATTATCCTATTTTTTCATTAGTTATTAGCTCAATATTATTGATTATTGATACCATTAAAATATTGTTACGGTTTTGCTTTAGACTCTAAAATAAATAAAAATTAATTTTTTTATGGATTTCAGAGAACATAAGCCGCAGATGAAAACACCTGGATTGGACGAGGAGGATGGAGGTACGGGGATCGAAGAGGTTGTCTCTTTCATTGATCTTCCACCTAACAGTCTGACAAAGTTACCTGAGAAGGGCATTTTAAAGAAACATGGTGGTTATGGTATTATAACATGCCTGATATCGTTGTAACCCAAAAAAGTGACCAAATGGCTCACAAAATTTCCAAAGTACAACGTATAAAAATTTCCAAATTAGCTAAACTAGAAACTATTATTTACTTTGCCGGAAGCAAAGTATCTGACTAAGAAAATTATAACATAGCAAGAAGCAAAATATCTTAATCTTGTAGATATACGCCATAAAGATAAAAAACATCAATGAAAATTAGTTTTTTGTACACAGTGGAGAACAAATCATCTGTAGTTTTGCAAGTAGAACACATTTACAATATTGTTTATACTTATTATTGAATTATCTAGTTAAGTGGTCAGATGCTTTACGGAATACAGTAAATAATTGTAATTGAGGAGGCTGTTAACTAAACTTCTTTAATAAATAGAAAAACGAATTAGTACTTTTTAAAGGGCAAGATTTAAATTTTAGAAATTACCTTTTATAGGAGACTTAATTTGGTATGTCCCTTAAATAATCAACATCAACCCTTTACTGCCTACCGGGACGTAGTCGTATAAGCACTTTCAATATTAATTGTCCTAAAATAGTGGATGATGAAATTAAAAAAAATAATAATAATCGTTTTTATTCTCGCAAATATTTTCTTACACTTTCAGGGCGGCTAATTCATAAGACAATTTTTATAATATTTCAAACTTTAAATTAAAATATGATTAAAAAATTAAATTTTGAATATCACTTCTATTTTCTAAGATTTTAAGAAATATAACAGAAAACCCTAAGAAAATTTTCTTTTAAAAACATTTTTTAAAGAGCATAAAAATTAAAGTAATTAATAATAATTTATTACCCATATATATGTTACGCCGCCCCGTAAGTATTAATTTAACAATTGGGGTTATATTAAAGGGGGTCAGATACCTTTGGATTTATACTCATGAAATAACCTAAAAAATAGTATATTATACAACAAGTGTGTAAAATACGATTTTACACGTACACAGGTGTTGTATACGATATTTTTTGACATTTAAAATTCGATTTTACACGCCGTTCTCCGTGACTAAAATTTTTACGCAAAAAATACCAGTGTGGGACGCCCATCTGTGTATAGTGTGCATATACATATTCCGCACCTAGGTGCCGTCATACGTGAAACGACCCATTGGGAACTTGGGATTGATGTAGTTATATCTCCCAAGTGTGATTGCGCAGGTGAATACACACCTCCACAAAGTATCTCCAACACTCACTAGGAGAGGGTCAAGGGTCCGGATCACGGATTTGGCTGAAACTTTGGGATAGGTTTTTGGATATAGAAATGTGAAGAAAGCTGCAATATTAGATCCTAACGCTCAAAAACTGAAGTTGTGGGAACTTCTAGCTTTATTTTGAAAAAGACTTGAAAAAATCCTTTCCTTAAATGACAACTATTTAACTTTAGAATATCTTAAACATTATTTCAAGTAGAGAAAATAAATCTAGAGAAAATGACCTTTCATTTGCTTTTTTAAGGATTAAAATGTCCATTCCTTCCAAAGTGAAGAACGTTTAAAGTTAAGTATCGAAAACGCACTGTTTAATCCCCAAAATTCACTGATCGACTACCTGCGTATTTTTGGTGCACTTTTGATCTTCAACTTTAAACGTTCATAACTTTGGACGAAATGGAGATTTTTTAGTCTTTAAAAAAGCAAATGAAAGCTCTTTTTCTTTAATTTTATTTTCTCTACTTGAAATAATATTTAAGATATATTTTTTTTTTTTTCATGACTTTGGTCAAAATAAAATTATAAATGCCCAGAACTTTAGTTTTTTTTAGCGTTAGGGCCTAATATTGCAGCTTTCTTCATATTTCTATATTCAAAAATCTATCCCAAAGTTTTAGCCGAATCCGTGATCCGGACCTCTGACCCTCTCCTAGCCAGTTTACGGCAAGCCCTGGGCCTACGTTAATTCGTGGTCGGAGCACAGGGGAAGAATTGCACCTCCACGTAAGTGCGGTCGTAATCAATCGAGACAAAAACAGGGGACCGATAGCTCGCGTTTCGGGTAGAGGGTCTAACGAGTCATGGATTTGGGCTAGTCGGCGCGCATAGTAGAATACTGTATTACCGGCATCATTGTATACCATCAATAAAAGGACGATTAAGAGGCAGTGCGTTGGTAGTCTCGCGGTAGAGACGCTCGACTGACTTCCAGATGGCTCGGGTTCAAGTTCCAATTTCGGCGCGAATTTTTTAGTATTTTCCTAAAACCATCGACCCGTTATAAAATACATACAAATCCATCGACCCGTTATGAAGTACATACAAATCAGAAAATATTCACATATGATTAGTTTTTAAATTATTTTAATGTGAAAGATCATTTTTTTGAAAATGCTTTTATTGTTAGAAAACAAATTTTCGAGAAATTTAATAATGTATTTTTGTTTAATTTCAAATTTTATTTATTGGAATCGATGCATGTAAGTATATACATTATTAGACTATAGTATTTTTATACTTCCCATTTCATAAAAAAAGTGAATCTAGTTGAATATATCCTTCTGGATTTCCTTACGGATTTCCATATGGATTCCATATGGAAATCCGTCCGCAAACGCTATATAATTTCAATATGGATTTTCATATGAAATGCGTACGGAATTTCCGTACGGAAATCGATATGGAAATCCATATGGAAATCTGTACGAAAACGACGTTCAATCAGCCACGTGCAAGCGCTGCTCGACGCCGACTCGTGATAGTGCAATCACACGAGGCCGGTGTCGAGCGCGCTCACGTGTACTCGATATTAGCAGCTTGCAAGAACAGTCATGATGGCGATGGCGAGAGCGCGAGGAGGCGGCGTCTTGGCAATGATGATCCCGTTGACAGAACTCAACTGAAATTTCACGCCAAGCCTCATATAAGAAAATAATGACGAACAAAATAAAGGCGATAGCACGAGGAGGCGGTGTTTCGGAATTTTATGTCAAGCCACATATAACAAAAGATAGTCGAAAGTATCTTGCAAAAGGGTACCCCACGTTAAGATAGGCAAAATGCCGCTGTATATGAA
>UXGD01005690.1:0-13932 GCA_900474315.1 Torymus auratus
ATATTGTATCGATTATTGTCTTGAATATTGAGGCAAGACAATACAATATCAAGATTAATCTTGCTATATCGTGAAGCTCTAGCCCATGCCAACTTCCGCGTGCCCTCTCACCAATTGTCAGTCTCCGCTATAAGCGCGTCTAGCGTCAACATGTAAGAATGCACCTCTTGCAATCCATGTAACTCACACACAGTTTTCGTACATACCTAATAAATATATTCAGTGCTTCTACCTAAGTGTCCTTTACTTATTCACCAACCTCCATCAACAATAAATAACAGTTATGTATATAAATAAGTTATGTATATTAGAATTTCAAATCATCTTATAATAGCAACTGTCTTTGGTTCCTGACTCTCTGAAAAGCTCTGACTTTTGTTATATTTGAACGAGACTTAAATTTGTTATTTGATTTTATTTGATGAACATAGTAAGTCTAGACACGTACAACATCAACGAGTAAATGGTTAAAAAAACCTAATATAGAATTCATCAACAAGCGACTATTAACCAACCAGTACTACAACTTTCTAGAAAATTAAAAACCATTCTAATTCCAAACCCTTGCTTCACCAATCACACCGACCGCTCTGCACACCAATACATCCAATCTATCCATCCAGCCACTATACCATTTAACACACACCACTACAGCTCCGCACCTCGATCCATCAACCGCGCACTTTCCCCGCGCTCCATTTTCCCCGCACACTCGCATACATATACACCCTCACTCGTCGGCATTTTCTTCGCGCACCTTCTTTCCCCCTCACACTCTCTCACTCCTCGCATTTTTCCTCTCATTTAGCCCCCCTCGCACCCGTTTTTACGCGCACGGGTAATTTATCGCCCGGCAGCAGCAGCCGCGCGTGGTTTTATAACCCCTTCGCACGCGCGACTCGCCTTTTTACGCCTCGCGCGAACGCGCCGCCGAGATTTGCACTTTTCTGTTTCGCGCTCACGCCAGGAGGTGAGAGAGACCCTTTCGGTACGGGATTTCCTGTGCTGCTGTGTGGGTGGATATGTAGAGACGTCGCGGATGGGGATTAAAGGATGTGGAATGGGTTTTGTTCGGAGTAGTATAATTCAAAATTTTCGACGTATATTTTAGGTTTGGGGAGTAGGTTGAATATTATATAAAGAATTTAATCGTGGGTGAGATGAGGTAGACGATGTGGGGGATAAAAAGAACGTTTCATCGTATAACTGAAGGCGGAATTCATATGTAGACTTTAATCTATCTTTCATGGTTTAAATGTTAACAAAGAAAAAGAATTGATTAATATAGTCGTGTAGTCTTTTGTTTTATAATGGATAATAACAAAAAAACAAAATTATAATAATACACTTTGCAACATGTAAATCTACTCAAAAGATCTCATCATACACTTTATAAAATAATTTGTCCCAGAATTTTTTATCATAAAATTCACAAATAAAGCGCGTGCTCCGGTAACATTAAAAACAATTACCACCACATCATCCGCGCAAATAACCAACGTAAATCATCAGCCGCCAAGCAAAAATCCCATCACAACGCGGGAAAATGGCGCAAAAACGCGAAGCCCATGTACACCGGAGGGAAAGCTGTCTCTCTCTCTCTCTCTCGTGTCGTCGGTGTTACACGGGGGCGTCAGGGAAGGTGGAACGGGAAGCGGAAGTAAATCATGTTTCCTGCGCGCGCGACGACGTCACGTGATGACAAACGAGCGCAGCCAGGCCGACGTCATCGTATACGCGGCCAGAAGTGACATCTGATAACAACTGTAATCGCGTTCCACGCGCGCGCGCTCGCCGAATCATTCGTCTTTCGCTGATTTCCCCGAACAATGCGGTGGGGGAAAAAAATTATCCCGCGGGAACAATCTGATCTGCCGGGAGAAAAGAGAGACGAGGGGTCATTTATATATATGTGGGGGGAGAGTGGTAATGAGTTTCGGTCGATTGAAAAAAATTATCGCGCGGTTAATAGGTCCTCGAGAGTGATGAATTTGGCACTGTGATGACAGGTTTTTTTCGGAGGTTTTCTTGGCTGGGTTGAAGAAGTTGGGGAATAATGTGGTGGAGGCAGATTGTAGGGGAAGTTTATTTATCTTTGGATTCCGGAACGTAAATTGTAATTTAATTGAGTGTGGAAGGATTCGTTGGATGTAACTATAATTTGATGAGCTTTTTGTTTTATTTTATTGAGGATTTATAGTAGAAAGGGTAATGTATAATAGATATTCTACTTCTATAAGATCGGATAACATGTAATCAAAGTATGAGCTAGATTATCAAATTTCGTTTATGATTTTCTTTTAAATTTATTACTAAAATTAAGACAATATTCTGTCTCAATATTGAAAATACTATATTTCACATCAATACATTTTTATTTATCAATCCTCTTCTTCCACTTTGCACTCGCACACATCCATCCTTTTTTCCCCCCTGTATTTTTCCTTTAATGTATTTTCCACCCTCTCGGCGCGCGTTAGGAAATCTTGGCGAAAATCTTCCATCCCTAAGACATACGACCCTCCGGCGCTCCTTGACGCCGCGATTTGCTCGCGCGTCGTCGCGCTCAGAAATCATCAGGGCGATGGAAAAATTACGACGACGTGGAAAAATGGTCTGTCATATCCTTGACTGGAGATCCTTTTTTTCAGATTCGTGCGCGCGAGAATGTGATGTATATATATTACGGTCTTGAACAAATTCGTGGGATGAGGATATAAGTACGATGGGTTGTAGCGAATGAAAATTATTATGAAATTAGATAAGCAAGAACATAAGTGAGGTTTGATTATGGTTGTATCGAAATTTGTTATGACTTTCGTATTTATATTTTTTTTTAACCTATTACTTTACTTGAATTTTTTTTTCTTGATGTTAATCTATTAATGTTCAGATAAATGAGTATAGTAATATATTGGAGAAGGCAAAAATAAGCTATCAATACCTTTGTTTAAAAATATTAAGAACCGATATATTCCGTAAATGAAGCAATAATAAAAAATAATAAAATTCCAGAGCAAATCCCAACATTGAACATGACACACAAGCAAAACACACCTAGCTATATCTCCCAGAAACACAAAATCCTTAACGCCTGGCTACGTAAAAAAATCACTCCGCAGCCTCAAAACATTCCTGCATCCACCCCAAAGATATGCCCGCGGCATCTTTTAAGTAGGATTACGTCTAACGAGACGTATACGCGGGCGGGTGTTTCGACGAAAGCGCGCCGACAAAGGAAAGATACTTATACTCGTCGTCGTCCCGCACCCCCGGCACTTTACTGACGTTAATGCTTGGCGACGTGCGCACGCGAAGTATCGGCATCACAGGACGAGGGGGAGAGGAGACAGAGTAATGAGGGATGATTTTCGTTTATCGATTCGTCGGATACGGCTGTATACAGCAGAAGCTGTGATGCAATTGCGAGAGAACGCGCGCGCGCTCGGGCTTAATGAATGATGTTTAGCGTTACGTAAAGGAGGGGGCGTTTGGTTAATGGCTGGGAGGAAAAGTAATTTTAGTTGGCCGAGCCTGGGTGATGGTGGTTCTGGCGAATTAGGGTATTGGGAATTGATTGGGGACGAGGAAGGAAATTTAATAATGTTAATGAATAAGTTTTGGGAAATGGTAAATTGAAAGTTTCGTTGGGGTTTGTTGATTTATATTATTCGTGTGTTTTGATTATTATATGAATAAGGAATATCTGTGTCTAGTCTTTATATAATTGTTGTTTGGTCTTATATATTTGAAAATTTGAAAAATTATTTTCCGCTTAGAATAGCATTCGATGATACAAACAATTGACTCTTCACATGGTTGAACTTGATCAAAACATTTTTTTAGAAATAAATGTTTCTTTTCTCATGATTTTATATAAATTAATTAAAAACATATTTTTATAAAGCAAATAAAATATATCTATTTTTTTCAACTTTTCTCTAACCTTAATTTTAAAAATTGAAAGTAATTATTTACTTGACCTATGAACATCTAAATGAAGACAATGCATTACACTTACAAAACCATTAATTTAAAAAATCACACATAACCGAATAAAAACGCAACACTAAAAATTCAAAGAGCTCTAACGAGCGTAAAAATCCCCCATCACCTAATCAACCTCCTCACTAAGAAAACCTCGAGGGTGCGCATCTCTGCAGCCTCTCGCGTTCAAAGATAACCAGCGATTAGGCGTAACGCATTGCTCTCTCTCCCTCTGTCTCTCGTCGTTCGCCAATATCGGAGGGGCCCTGCCGGAAAATTCATTGAGTTACTTGAGTGAGTTACTCACGCATCGCTCGGCACGGAGGAAGGAAGTCGTTGCGCGCAAGCCGTCGACGTCGTTGGCCTTTCCCTTCGATAATTTTCCTGCGTGTGCGCGATTTCGGCAATTAATCGTTCACGGTGATTTCGCGCGGTGTTTCCTTAGGTTAGATGAGGGTTTGGGTACGGAGTTGTTGAATGTGTTCAGTGGGAGAGGGAATCTTTGAGGGTGCGACTGTTCGAGAAGAATTGTTGGATGGGTGTTGTAGTGAATGGAGGGAATGAAGTGTATTTGTTTAGATGTATTGATTGGACGTTTGAAAATTAAAGATATTAGTAACTCACCGAGTGGTTATGAAATTTACGAGATCTTTGTGAATCGGATAGAATTGTTTTAATAAGTGCGTTAAGATTTATTTATAAAATAATATTAAAATAATATTATTAAAAATCTTACTTGTACATACACGTTTTTTCAATTTACCAAAAACAATTTATAAACACAATAAATCCCATTTATTTGATCACATTGAAGGAATAAATCACACACGCGAAATCAAATTACTATAGGTCATCAACAGATACATAAACGTCAAAGTTCCGAAACTATATCTCCCATTCGTCCCTTTGAACTAGAAAACTATTTCATCAGCGCATGCGACGACAGACCGCACCCTGCGAAAAAAAGCAGCGAAAATAAAATCCAATTCCCATTTTTATAGTTTTATAAACCTTTCAGGAACAGCTCGCACAAACTCTCTCTCGCGCGCCTGGCTTGTATTAAGATTTTTCCCAGAAAAATCAATTCCGCAATAAATAATACGACAAGAGAGAGAGAGAAAAAAGGAGACTACACGAGTGTCCCTCGGGGGCAGCAACTCTTTCAACCCTTCTCTCTCTCGTTTTACGACGTAATGACCGCCCTTTTTTCCTCTTCTCTTTCTGCTGCTGCTGTGCGCGACGTCGCCCGTTTCCGTGAAACTCTGTTACGAGATTTTAATTGAGCTCCCCGCTCTCTCGCTCGCGTAACCGATTTTTTTCCTCCGCTTCTCTGAGCGCTGCTGCGAGCGACTTTGCCCCCGCGCTCGCGCCCGGACAATAGGGGGAGAGAGGGAGAGAGCGTGTATAAAGCGCCTCGTAGCCGTTAAACGGTCAAATAAATAACCCTCCGAAGTTTTCTGGGGGCCTCGATGACGGGAAGTGCGAGCGACGAGATGTTGCGTGTATCGTAAAATGAGGGAAGAGAGGAAGGCGATGGAGAGAATGAAGGAATGAAGGGGATATGGAGGTTGAGTTGAAAATGGCATTTTCGGAATTGTAAAATTAATGCTGTTATAGTCTCGGATATACCGTTTAGTTACATCCTACATATCTGATTTTGTTAACATTCCTAATTACGTCATATTGAACGTTTAGTGCACTATACTAATATCTCTTATTTTCTTGTTGGCTGTATATTAATGAAACTATAGCTCTAATTAACACAGCATAATAACAATACATTTCAACATTATTTTAAAACATTTCGGCACGCCCATTCCTCCTTCTCTCTCTTCTCCGGCGAAAAATATTTTTCCGAAATGAGAAAGGACGCAATAATCCCTGAAAATGGAAGATTTACTGCGAGAAACAATTTAGCGGAGTAAAACCAGCGGCTCGGAAAAAAACGAGCGCGCACTCTCTCTTCCTCTGGTGCTGCTGTGCGCGCGCGGCTGTCCGAAAAAACTATTTCGCTGACAGTCGGAGGGGAAAATGCTCGAAAAAATGCTCGCGTTTTTACGACACCGGCGGCCCCAGCCCACTGCGGGTCGGATACGCGCGGATAAAACGTAGGTTATATTATAGGAATGCCAAGAATGTAGGCGGCGGTAGGGGAGAGAGAGAGAGAGAGATTAAAAGTTTTATTTGTATAATGGAAAAATGTATATACTTTCGCGTCGCGTAAAACACTGGTTTTATTAAAAAAATGTGGCAGTGGCGTGGTAGGTGGGATATAGCAGTAAGGGGAAAGTTTGTAGATGAATGTGATATATTGTTGAAAAAGCAAATAATATTTAATCTTAAATTAAACCACTCCTCATCTTAAACTTTTTATATATTTGTTTACCCTCAGAATAAAAATTCTTCATCGTAAACCAACAATTTCGCCGGTATAACATACACAAATGACTACAAAACTCATTAAAAGTTCATATATTTTCGAAAAATCCACTTCATCCTCCGTTTTAATAGAAACGCAACAACCATCAACCGAAAGATCCGCAGCATAGCACCGGCCAGAGAGACCTCGTGAAAAAATGACACCTTAAAAGCCGACTAAAACATCCATTACTCGCAGATGTCCAAACGCCGTGGCGCGCCTAACAATATATCCCCGCGCTCGTTTTTTCCCTCCTTTCACACTAATACTGGTCTCTCCAAATATTTTTTCAAACGCAACAAGTTCCCTATACCAGCAGCGCAGCGAGACGAAAAGGAATGAGACGCGCGCGCGTGAAATAATTCGCTTAATTTTCCGCTCGACTTGCGCCCGTCAGCAGCATATATATAGCGCGCGTGTAAGTTCGCGCCTCCGGCGATGAGCGGAATTGATGTCGCGGGACAGGTCTGACGAGAGAGAGAACCTCGTAAGACAAATTCGAGCGCCTACCTATGTGTATGGTTGTAGTGTACATGGAAGGGAAGGTATAAGAGAGAAAGATACAGATGTAAAGGCACGTGAAGGACTGTCAGTCATACTGCACTGCCCCCGGGGGTCGCTCGCACTTTTTCACCCTCTTATCGCTGTCTTTATTCTTTCTCTCTCTCACTGCTTTCGTTTCGTTCGGCCCCCGGTTTTTTGTGTGTACGCGCGCGCGCGCGAGCGCTTATGTACATAATCTTGTTACGACTTTGCTTTGAGGGCTTGTGTGTGTATACGCGCGCGCCTGTCTGTCTTTCTGTCTGTCCGTCTCGCTTGTTCTGTGTCTTTTGCTCTTCTCTGTGCGTGTGTCGCGATTTTGCGGCTCGGTCGCATCAGCGCCCGGCACACACATATATACGCTTGACGAACTGCAGCGTGAAATTGCTTTTTAATTATTTCTCTTTCGGATTGAGAGCTTGATTTAATTAATTTTTTTTTTTTGAAGGGGTCGCGAGCTGTGTAAATAAAGCTGCGGGTATTGGGATTGGTTGTTAAAATTATTATGTCAAATTTAGGGAACTTGTTCTTAAGAATGTGAAATTATGCAAATATATTACGGTGATTAATTCGACGTTGAAATGTAATTTGTATTAAATAACTGGCTTATTCGATTTTAAATAGAATTTATTGTTGTTGTAATGTCTTTATTTAGGAAATGTTTTACTCAATATAAAAATTGACTATAAATTGATACATTACGCTTGAATTATCTAAATTTATCACGTGCTTAAGAAAACTTTAATTTTTAGATTAATAAATATGTGAGAAAAATCGACTCTCATTTTGACCCACAGATACGGAAGCAGTGGTAAGACCAACCAAGAAAATGATTAACACATATAATTATTGTTAGCTATATTTTTATTGGTTTACCTTACTAATGCTGAATGGATAATATACATCTTAAGTTGGTTACCATAACCAATCATTTTTCCTTGTGTATCTTTAATAAACCCACCATATACCATCCAATAAACTTGCCTTTTCTGAAAAATCGACACCGAAATAATTACTTCCCTCGCAAAAGAACCAATATCACGACCAAAAAAAGCATTCTCACTCTCTCCCGCGCGCGCGCGAAGGAGGGGCTGGCGCTCGCGCACAGAGTATATAACCCACGTAGCAATCATTCGTCCTCAGCTCGCTCGCGCGACAGATTCTACGAAACGACTTCGGTTTCCAGTTTTTAAAGGCCGCGCGTTGGCGCGCTGAGGATTTGCATAAATTAGGGTTTATCGTTCCGAGAACCTTACACATACACACGCACATATATATACAAGCGAATGCATTCCCTCCTCGTCGCGTCCGTGTATATATATATATACACATGCGCAGGATTTATGGGAATAGTCTTTCGCGAACGAACGGGAGAGAAATGTCGGGGCGCGCGTTTTTAATTAAAAAAAATCATTTCGATTTCACGCGTTTCGAAAAATAGCGCGATATTGGTGTCTTGTCGGAGTATATAGTAGTGCGTCGTGTTATAATTAATGCGCGCGCCGCGGCGGGGTTTTGAAGCGAGCGCTGCAGCCTATGTATATATATTTTTGGGGACTAGAAATGGGTGACGTTGAATCCTATTTATTGGTATTGGCGGATATTGTTGCTGCGGGGTTAAAAATTGCTCGGGAGGTTGATTTATTCCTATATATATGCGGGCCGAAGATTGTTTTTGCGCTTTTTCTATACGGGGACTCGCATAGCTTCGACTTTATTTTCTTTTTTTAACGTTTTGTAGAGTAGTCAACTGAACTATGAGGGACTGCGCGCGTCTAACTTATTTTCTACTCGACTTTTTGGCCGACACGAAATAGCTCCACATTAGAATATTATATATCGTTCTAGAGATTTATATACGTTATTATAAAATTTAAAGAAATCTTACAAATCATTTTTCTTCTCCTTCGAGCGATAAAATAATTGATAAATAATTCGAATTTAATATAGCACATAAATTCGTCATCTCGCATACAAAAGACACTTTTTCGGAGCCGAAAATCAAAGTCGCGTCGTGTAACTGCCCTTTCATACAGCCCTATCGCCCATAAAATCCCATAACCCAAAATTACAAAACCCAGCGTAACATCCTTCATTGTCCCTCCCCAACCTGCAGGTTTCCAAATTCACAAACCCTCGAAAGCTCGCGCACTTCAGGCGCTTTCCCCATAAGCAACCAACTGCTCTCTTTCTCTCTTCTACTATGATGCAGCAAATCTCACCGCTGAAGTGCGTGAAAAGCGAACGAGCTTTTGATTCACTCTTCCTTCCTTCTTTCACGCAGTACATATAACATATATACTCGCTGCGTGGCGAATCGAGATCGACAATCGAGAAAGGATTAGGCTTCACGGAGATATAGAGGAGGGCGCGCCAATTTTATTTATACCATGCGATGCCCCTCGTCTCCTTTATTCTCGCACCCTAGAGTTGCGCACGCGCAGCTCGCCCGCTATTGTCGCTGAACTTTTAGGTTTTAAATACATTAGATGTGGAGAGAGAGAGAGGCGTCGAGGCTAAGAGTAGACGGTGGATTGAATTTCGCTGTCGTGTTGGCGTTATTGATGAGACTTTAACGTTCTTACTGCGGATATTTTACGCGTGAGCGAGAAAACAGTGAGGTTCTGTAGTGCGGTGCGTGACATCATTTTTGACATTATGTCGTATAGCGAGAAAAGCGGGACCTAGATACATGCTCCTAATAGATATGTAATTTAATCTATGAAAGATGTAATAGTGTTGCGTAACTTATCGTCATACGAGAATCGTTCTTAAAATTAATGGTCACATATATTTTTTAACAGAAAAAGATGTCAAACATTGGGACGAAACAAAAATAATAAATTATCGCTTAAATAATTAATTTTCATAGCAAGTTATAATACTATAGACAATGACCAAACGATATCTCTCAATTATACACGCGAAAATACACTTCCCATCCAATTCCCACCCATCGTTCACAAACGTCCACACTTTCCCCCTAAAAACAAAAAAGCAAAAAAAACACACACACACATGCATACATCCACCAGCCTAAACACACTACCCCTCGAAAAGTCCGAAAAATTCACACAAAAAGCCCCGATATTCCACCGATCCATACATATACACGCGCGCATCGAGATTTCCTCTCTCCGTTCTCGCGGTCTTGTCACGGGGTCCTACACATATATATACCTCCATCTCTGTCTCTCACCCCACGTGCAACCGCCCGAGGCAGCTGTGCAAAAACGGGGGCTCCAGCTGCGCGCACCTTTGGCATTACAGGAGAAGGGGACGACGCGTCGAGTCGTCGTCGTCGACGGTGAAGAAGTGGAGCGTTACTGCGTATACGCGTGTCGGTTGGAGAGGGGCCCACGATTGGCCGATATTAGATCCGGTTCATTACTCGCGAGGCTGGCGTGGCTGATGCCGCTGTGTTATATATGGGGAAAATTTTTCGGGTAGTAGATGTAGCATAGTTGCACTTGTGCGCGGGATGGAAGAAAAGGTGTATGTGAATTTCTGGATGATGGGAATGAGGATGCGATGAGGGGTCTTTTTCTTTTTTTAATATTGTTGGTGTGGAGGTGATGGATCGGAGTGATAAGGGATGGATTTTGACATGAATTTTTTTAGGATATAGTTAGTATTTATACGCTTGGGTAGTGGAATCCTACTTTCGGTTTGTGATTAATCGAGTCGCATCAGAATCGACGTCACACGATGGTCCCCGGCAATTTTCGTATTCCACTTGTGATGTTTAGTACAGAAAAAGGACCAAAAAAGCGTGATGAATCGAATAGTAATAATCTCGTGCCAATTAATTATTATCTACTATAACCAACTAACCGCTAAACACTCACAACGACACAGCTCAACTGCCTCAACCTACTCCCAACAGCTCAAACAATCAATCAACCTTGAACCTCACGCATGCTAATCCAAACCCATCGTCATCGCGACACTCGACACGCGCGCATATAATTCAGCCACTCGTACCGATTGAATCATAAAAAAAGCCGATCCGAATTTCCTTCTTCTTTTTCTTCTAATCCCACCGCGCGGCATACGCGCCGCTCATGAATAAACGACGAGAGGATTCTCGCTCTCCTGCGGGAGCAAGATTAATGGTCTAATCGACGGGCCAATTGATTTTTCGCATTAGGAGCAGCGAGCAGCACAGCAGCAACACGGCTCATCGACGATCTTTTCGTATATAAGCTGCGATAAGGAGAGGGGCGTGATTCACAAGGCGCGATGGCGTGTTATAGGGTGTGGGGAGAGGGATAGATATATATATGCGTGTTTCGACGGGTCTAGTGTATTGTGTGTATATGTTCAAGGTTGCTGCAGAAGTATAGCGAAATGCATTTTATTTAAGCTTTTTCGTGAAATTAGTGTACATGAGACTATATTATTGTTGTAGTCAAATAGAATAAAATACAGTGTTTAAATAATTGGTATTATCATCATACATTCGGTATGACTTACACCAACAGTATTCTCCGTAAACAATATAATGATCTATTAAATTCATTTAATTAACCAACCCTAATCAACATCCACATCTCAACCCCCAACGTTTGATTTCAATCAAAACACCCAATTACCACTCACGCGCCCGCCCTCATAAAAAATTCTCCGCCAGCACATGATATCCCTACACTCGAAAAAAAAACCTTCCTCGCGAAGGCAAACAAAATCGCGCGCATGAATGTTTAAAACCACTGCAACGGCAGCAGCTCCGCCCTCGTTTAATCGCGCGTCATCGTCATCATCGTTGCGCGTACATATATACACTGGGGGTGCAAGCAGCACGTATATATACGCGAGGGTAAACAGCGTGTAACCACTGGGGACTCGCGTGTGCGCGAAAGACGAGAGATCGCGCGCATAAACGATTCTATAAATATTTTATTGGCTCGTCGGCGCGGCGGCGGCGGTGGTGAGGCTTTATTGTGTACCCGCGTACTGGGGCTAATCCAATGATACGGTGGGTTGAACTCAACGCGCGGCTATACGGGGGATGGAGAGAATGTTTTTTCGCTGGTGTCTTTTGGGGTGGGTGGCGCAATGTGGCTGCTGGTGTTGCTGATTGATTATGACGGGATATATGTAGTAATTAAAGTTGCTTGGTGTTTATTTATTTCGTGGGTGAGGATGCTGTTGGTTGTAGTCAAGTGTATGCTTATTATTGGTAGTGTAATAATTATATGGTTTGATTGAGGTATATACAAGACACTAATAAACATGTTTCTCCATTCGATATAGCTTATTAGACTATAACATTCTTCACAACCTTGTATACTTACTTAAGTGCAAAAATTTCAGAAAAAATCCTACTCCCAATCGCCCGCTTAATTTAAAACTCGACACGTGCCCACTCCCTCATGGACTTCCATCAACTTCACCTACTTTGCCAAATAAAACAGCCACGTAACTCATAGGGCGGCAAAGGCAAAGTCCTCGCCGAAAAAGGAGAAGAAAGAGCATTCGCGAGCTCTCGATTCGGTCAAAGTAAAAGGCGCGCAGGTCCTCTCGTTCGATTCGTCTGCGCAAAGTACTCGAGCGCTTAATTAAAGCTCCACCGTCGCGCGGCGGCTACCTTTTTCGCTTGCTTTGCCCCGTTCGCGACGGCCTTGATTGCTGCACTGCAGCGTTAGGTGTGTGTGTATGCTGCTTCTGGGGGGCCTCGTTTATCGGCCGACAGAGAGTAAGAGAGTTTGCCACTCAGTCGACGAATCGAAGGTGTGTACTCGTTTCAATTGGGATAAGTAGGGGTCTGTAATTGCATGGTTCGCTGGAAGATTTTGGTAATGTGTTGAAGAAAAATTGTTCTAGGATTAAAAATGATGGATGCATTGTTTACTTGGGATTGGTATTACTTGGAAATGTGTTTGCCAAGTAAACAATATTATTACTAATATTTAACTATATAACTATAGTAATAATGAAACAATAAAACTGTAAGGAAGAAGACAGTAAAATAATGTTTTTTTTATGCTAAGGGTATTCTAATTGGTTGTTTTCATTAAAGCACAATAACCGTCTGAGTAACAATATTTGCTGACAATTTTTTTAGCGATTGATTTAAAATTTTAAAATCTCATTTTTACCCACACGATGAATCCACCTTAATCTCTTCATTACCATAATTACCATTCTTATAGTACCAGAAATCCTAATCTGAACTTAAAAAACAAAAGTACAATCCAAATCTATCTCCTAAAAACCGTTCCTAAGTAGCAGCACCAGCAGACCATAAAACACCTCCGCACCCAAGATTACTCTCAAACCTCTTTACGTAACGATCCTTTCGACACCCGGGCCATCTCTCTCAGAAGCTTCCGACTCTTCTTTCTCCTCCTCTTGTCTAAATTAAGTGCTTCAGTTTCTCACTTTTCAGCCTCGCGATCATTAGAAAACCGCTTCCCGCTCGCTCTCTCACTCTCCCGAGATTCGGAACAGTTCAAACGCGCGTTACATTTGCCGGCCGCTGGTCGTTAAAGTGCGAGACGGGGGACGAAGAAGGTGTGGAGGGAAGAAAAAGAGAGAGAGAGAGAGGCGGAGAGTGGCCGAGTCATCGGACAAACGAGCCGATTCGCACCTACGCTGCAGGTACGCGCGCGCCGGGAGATGAATTTCGCGCGCGTGCGTGCGTGAGAGGAATAGGTATATACGGTGACCTGTAGTGCGAGGCCGGTGCAGTGTATAGGCGCTTTTTCGGGACGACGAGAAGCGTGGAAATGTGAACTGCGCGCGTGCGGCTGTGATTTTCTGCGCGAGTGAAACAGCAGGTTCTTTTTGACAAATGTACTTGTTCGAATGAGTCGACGGTGGTTTTAGCGTGGAAAGAGAATTTCTTGAGAATATTGGTCTACTTTGGTGTGTACGTTTGACTTTTTGATTGTCTTTAGGGCTACACGAGAGCAAGACAATACAATATTTCTGTAATTATTGTCTCGCTCTTGTAAATTCTTGAAAATTTCTTTCTTGTCTTG
>UXGD01005691.1:0-13931 GCA_900474315.1 Torymus auratus
ACAGCGAGGTGTTTTGGAACTTATACTCTGGATTAATGTACTATATTTCTGTCGTACAAATAGCATCAGCCAAAAAACATTTAATTTAATTGATAATAAATGAATTGTTACAAACAATTTGTTTTTACATTCATGATAAAATTAATTGAAATAATACTAACGATAATTTAATAAAAAAGTTATTGAAGGTGATCAAGTTATATTTGAATAATTCAATACTCTGGTTATAAAAATCCACAGCAATATGAAAACGAGTCAAGCATTATTTATTGTCGTTAAAATATAAAATACGCAATGGTGAAATATAAAAGGCTCTCAATGATTTGTTTCTTTGTTGTTGAAATGATTTTAGTTTAATGAATTTTTAATTTAATGGATCTGAAACATATATGTGTTTCAGATCCATTGATTGCATTTATTGCATTGGTGATTGCATTTATAAAGTAATAAAATACACGATTTGAAGTTTTCTGTAACTATACATGTAACTTAAAAAGTCAAATATTACTAAATTGTGTAAAAAAATAAAAACTTTATGAAAGAAACAAATAAGATTTATTGGGTCATTTACTATACTGTTATAACACTGCATTTTTTCTGCGCTCTTAACCAAGCAAATCGGAGAAACGTAGTTGCTCTTTTCACTTCTTTTCTGCTGTCTTTTCACATTTTCGAACTTTTTTCTTCCTTTTATTCCGCGGAAAAGAGTGAAGAGGGGGCTCTATCACTCTCGGAAACCGCAATTTCTGTCGCATGTTACAGGCGGTCTCGCTAATTAAGCAATTTCTTAGCGAAAATTAACAATAAAATTAAAAACTCAGCGATGATAAAGGTAAGCAAAAGATTTTTTTTTAAACTATTGAAATTACTTATTTAAAGAATTATTTCTCACCAAAAAGTATCCTTAGAATTTTTAATTTATAGTTTTGTTATGATTGAGTTCTAATTTTATTATAATATAGATATAATGACATTTACACATGTGAACAAATTTCTACAATAAAAGTAATTTTATTAATATCTTTTCTAAAACCTAACTATTTGAAGAAAAAATGTATCGTAAAAGTTGGACATGAAGAAAATTTCTTACCTGAACGCCACCAACTCCGACGATAAATAACAGTTGTACCATGAAGAGAGCCGCCAGCAAATTCATTAACGTTGTTCCCGCTAAACTTCTTAAATCCGAGAATAAACTGTAATAGAAACAATCATATAATAGATTAATTTTTCTGACAACGAAATGTGTACGCCTAAAAAGTTAAGAACAAGCGATTATATCTTGACGTCAAAAAACGTATATATAAATAGCCGCATTAATCTTATTTCATCCGTATACTATTACTGGCTAAAATTTTTCGTGAATTGTAAATAATTCGCTAAAATGATCTTCAGACCAGTTATTATTATACTAAAAAGTGTGCTAAAAATTCAATTAACTTTAAAATTGTTTTAATTTTCTAAAACTTTACAGTAGTAAAGCATATTTCTCGAGTCAAAGAAATTCAAAAAACTTTTAGGAGAGAATTGAAAGTGCAGTGCTAGAACTTAAAAGTTGAAAACCTGTCATTAATGTTGCGAGTTTGATGGAGTTATAGGCAACCACTAAAGCCTAAGTAGAGCAGAGGTAACGAGATACTTTTCTCGCAGCGCGTGATCGCGTTAATAGCAAAAAAAAAACATGAATCAAGTTTGCCCTTAATGATTATACGAGTGAAAGAGCCACGTAAATTATGACCGCGCATGCCGCATTCCAGCGTTCTAATTAAAAAATTTATGTTGATTTAATTTTTCCTATGCCTTTGCCAGTTCTTATGTTTTGAAAAGACGTAATTATTTCTAAATTCGGCAATTAGTTTACTGAATGTAGTACTTCTGAAAAGTAATTCAGGGACTATTTATTATATGATTGAAATTTTGAATATAAAATTATGTTGCATTTTTATAAATTTATTTAAAATAATTTCCGTACTAGTTTGTCTCCGCTTCGCTATGAGAAATGACAACTATAACATTTGCAAAGTTAGTTACTAAAAATTTCGATTTAGTTCTCTTAACGATCATTACTTTGAGGAATAACTTAATGTGTATTCCTATCTAATTACCTATATTAACTAAATAAACTGACTGAGTAAATATTAGTTAATTACCTCGAATATTTTTAATGATTGTGTTCAGTTACCATTATTATCGAAATCTATGTAATTTTATTCAAATGACAACTATACACTATTTACTTCAATTTCTGTATAATATTATTATATAGGTAGTCGGACAATGAAATATGATAAAATTCCGACCTAATAATTGCATTTCACACGTTCGAATGGCTTCATTAAAAAATAGCGCGCCGACTATTAAATTTCTTGTCCATGTCCAATAACTGCCTGCATAAAAATAATATATGCATCCGAAGTTATTACCTTTGAAATTGGAAAGCGAAATAAGAAATGGCACTACGATATTTCCGCTCGCACGCGAAAGCGAAGAAAATTAAGATCGTATATTTCTGCCGCGCGAAGAGCCACCATATTTCTATAGGCATGTTCCGCGCTGCCTTTATTAAAATTCTATAAGTACCGATATCGACGCGGCCCATTGTACATCGCGAGAATTCAAATCGATCGTGGCCGCAGCTCGTGGCGCTTTTATTTTATTGCCCGCGAGTATGCACGGTTTACCCATTCTATATATATCTCTACGTATTTTTTCAGAACATTCTGCAATTTTATTGCGCGCTTGCGGAACGAAAAAAACGGCATAAAACAAACAGAGCGTTGGAAATTCCGTGCGGACCATTGTTATCGTCTTGTCGAATATTTTGCGCACGTGATTGTGTATATATGTAAAGCGAGGTCCGGTGGTGGGATGCACTCGACGAGATTCGATTAGTCGGTCGGCACTCAACGGGCTTTACTTCAAGCAATTTCTGCATTTTGACGGGTGAAAAGCTTTGCCGCGTACAACACTCGAGTGACTGCTTAATGAAATAAAGGGGACTTTAAGATTCGCTGGAAATTTCTAATAACTATTTGACCTGATATCCATGAATTTAGCCGCGACAAATATTAATAGTTTTACACGTATTTTATCACGTATATGAGGAATCCACGGACTTTTTTTAACGTAATTTATTGCTGCTATTATAGCGGAGCGTGCGTAGAACATAAACGAGACAAGGTGTAAAATCTCCAATTTTTCCATAGAAAACCAGTTATCTAATCCATATTAGTGTGCCATGCATACTCATGTCTGGGGATGTAAAAAAACTGTCGAAAAAAGTCCACTTTTCGGAAGAAGTGGAGAAAGTGGATTTTTTTCGAAAGTTTTTTACATCCCCAGACATGAGTATGCATGACAATATGGATTAGAAAACTCGTTTTCTATACGTAATAATTGAAGATTTTATATCTTGTCTCGTTTATGTGCTATGAACGCTCCGCTAATAGCAGCAATAAATTACGTTAAAGAACGTATCAAAGCAGTTAAAGGTTCCGTGGATTTCCACATATAAAATTTTCCTTTAAAAACTAATTACTTTAAAGTCGGGGTGGTCCAAAGGTTATAAATTTTTACAAATAACGCCCGCATCCCCTTTTGTTATATAGGTTTAGTATAAAGTTATAGTAACAATCTTCTAAAATGGGCTAGAGGTCGTTGGAACCTGTATCTGCTAATTTTCGTAAGGGGCGTCTAATTCAATTGTAAAATCAAGACTTTGATTTTCAATAGCTTCAAAAACCAATACACACACGCACACATAATTTTTCATAATGAAATAAATTACTTTAATAAAATGGTGGAATCGATAAGTCGATTTTGTCCTGTGGGACCTCGGATCATGATGAAACCGTAGTAAAACTTTTCCCGTGCGTCAGCCAGGAGACAGGTGAGGGTAAAGAACTTCTACACAACGAGCAAGAAGACAAACTTTCTAAATGACGGCGGAACCACGTGAGGGTAATCTCTCTTTCTCTCTCTCTCTCTCTCTCTTCGGCCACGAAGACGTTCGAATTAAGCCATCCCGCGATAACCACGCTTGTGTGAGAGAAAGAGAGAGAGACACAGAGGTGAGAGAGCAAGAGAAGAGCAATTTATCAGGAACGAACTGACACTCGATTGAACGTGATCCGATCGCGCGCGCACGCTAGAAGAAAATTCTTTTCTTGCCGCCGGCCTCTCTTAAGGAATGAGCTGGGCGGGCTGGCGCGCGCGCTTTAAAGCTAGTGAGGAGAGATCCTCGTTATCGGGGACGCGATCCCCGCGGCGCGTCCGTCTTTTCCGATGAGAATGCTACCGACTTTTTCGCGCGCTATGTCCCCTCGCGATTTGGCTCGCTACCCGCGAAACCAAGGCGTTTTTGCCGAATGACACTGCCGTTGAACTCTGGGGAGGGATTTGCCCTTGGGCGATTTGAAGTTTCTTGGCTATCTTATTATGAAAAAAGTTTTATGTTTTTTAAAAATTTTCTTAAATTAAAGATGTACCACTGATTTTAATAATCTAAAAGTTTTTTTACTAATAAGGTATGTGATTATTCATTAATATATAAATCTTTCGTATTATACTGTTATTATATAATAAATAAGTGTGCGTTGTATATTATACGAATAATATATAATTATGCTATTAGCGTAACTAATCCGGCTTATCTGTTCCGCTGTCGAGTTATTAATTTCTCTTGATTGGTATTAGCAGAGATAAATCGGCAGAAACAAGTAAGCTTATACAATCTCACTCTTTAACTAATTTAGAATTATAAAAATATCGGGTATCAAAATAGTCGTTAATAAAAACTCGACATGTTTCACCACATAAGATTATTGAGAATTATAACCTTTGTGATATGCAAGATTAAAAATTTGTATTTTTATAGAAAAAATTATGTGTTACTAAATACTTTCAAACTAAATTAAAAATAAACCGTGTTAATGAATTAAATTAGTTACCCAAAGTTGTAGGAAATGGGCACGAAAGTGAAAAAACGTAATAAGTACAATCGTTTACCGATAATAGAAATGATTTTACCAAAAGACCTTCTGTAATAGAATATGATGTTACGAGGAAGAAGTTGGAAAAGCCAATTATTACGATTTCGGGTCGCCGTCAACGGCGAACTGAAGTTGTACTACGGGGTCTCGAGAACAATCAAAAGTAACTTAGGTAGCTTAGCGACAGAGTATGGCGGAGGGGAGAAAAAAACAGAGGGGAAAATCTCATTATAGGCTGGTCGCAGAAGATATTTGACTTTCGACGTCCGCCAACTTTGGAGGACCGCAGGAGTGCGCGCAGTAATGTGACCGGACGAGGAATTTCATTTCACTTCGATAAAGTGAGAAATATATTTGAAATTCAAATAACATCGCCTGTTACAAATGAAAATGTAAAGTTCAAGATTTATTCTTGCTACTTTTGCTGGCATTTTCGCTTCTGATTGCGACGAGAGCTCGTAAAGTTTAGCTAAACATGAATATTCAATGTTTAAATAATTTTCAAGTGTTTTATTTGGAATTTTTATAACTTCGATAATTGAAGTATGTTAGCGCAGACTTGCTTAATTTAAAAGGAAATTTGGTAGATTTTATATGAAATTTCATGTTCTTTTTCGTAAAAAGGTGATTTCAAATTTTTCTCAGGTAATGTACGAGGTTCAAAGAAGACTTAGGGAAAGATTATAATAAAGCTGACATTTAATCTCACCTGAAATTATGTACGAGGAAAAACGTTAAAAGAGAAAAGAACGAAATCCAAATAAGTTTAGGAGTTTGTGCAACAAAATAAAGTCAGTTAAAAATATTATCTACGTTATTACTGAAAATGAAAATACGAGAATTTGGTCGAATATAAATACAAATATAAATAGGCAAAAATCGGATACTGTTAAAAAATTAAAAACGTTATATTCATTGAATAAAAATTGTCATTTTTTACTTAGCTGAATGACTTTTTAAATTTAATCCACCAATTTATTCATTTTTTTAGAACCTCAGCTACGAATAAATGCATAAGGCGCACGTCCGAATAGCTCGAAACCAAAAGAGGCAAAGTTTATAGCGGAAATCCGGGCTTGTTCGACCGTTCGCAGCCTCCGCTGAGTTCCCTCGTATTTTCGAAAATCTCTTTCGATCCTTTAGGGGGGCGGTATAACGCACACTCCAAATCCCTCGATTCCCGCAGCCCTATTGAAAGTAGGTAGCTGAGTGCGGGCGCGTTTGTGCGAAATGCGTGTTTACATCGCGCGCTGGGCTTGACAAACTATGTAGCGCGAGCGGCTGGCAAAAATCCACAGCTCTCTCTGTATGACTGTATATATCTTCTCTTCGGCCGGTGGCGAGGCTCAGAGCTCTTTATGTTTAGACGGCTGGTTTATTCTGCGCTTTCAATGGAAAGATTTAGGAAGAAAGAGACTGAATTAGAGTTGAAATGGAATATATGGGGGAACCACACATTACTAAATTGCAGTGAGAGAATGTATATAAATCGTATTAACTTGAAATGTTTATAATTATTTTTGATCACAATGAGTGAGAAAAATAAATTGAAAAAACAATAGAATTTTTAAGAAAATTTTATATAAAGCAAACTCTATGATTTCTAAATTTTAGTTTTTTTTATGAAAGTTTCATTGTTTTAGTAGTAAAAATTCAATGTTGTAACAAAAAAAGTTAATAAATAAATAAAATAACGCCAACAGTTATTTTTTCAAAACGATTACGCTCTAACCCGCACTAAATCTATTTTATTCTCGTATATATTCCGTAATGACTGCGATTTGCACGAGCGAACTAAAACAAAGCCAAGAACTCCCTTGACAGAACTTCTCTTTTCCCTCCGCTCGTGCAGACAGCAAATCAACTTACGACCGATAACTCAGTTGTTCATCAACAAAAACTCCCTCGCGCAAACCCTTCTCGTGTAACAGTCAATTTGTCGCTCGACTTTGAGCGCGTATCGCACAAAGCTGGCGCAAAGAGAAAAACTAATTTCCTTAACTTCCTCGCGCTGCACCGAGAGAAATCGGAAAAACAAAATCCATCGGGATCCGCTTATAGAGCTCGCTCGCTTGCGCTGGAAATCGAGTTGCGCTCTATGTATATATAGGGAAGAGTCGTTGGCAGCGAGGGGATCGAGAAAACCGCGCACGCGCCAGCTGTTGCAGATGCCGCGCGCTGCATGGCCACTTTTTTACGCCGCTTTGTAACAGCGGCTGCAAGCTCCCGGTCGAGTCGCTATTTTACTTAGTCTCTCTCGCTCGCGCGCACGCGGCAAGTTTCCTATTTTTAGGAGGACGCCCGCGCGTTATTTATGGACTTTTAACGAGCGCCCGGTTTTGCCCACGTCTCTTTAAATTTCTTTTGCTTTTTGCGCTTAAAGGCGCGCGGCCAGACTCGGGGACATACCTGCAGGATTTTGACCCGGGACGCGTCGGTTTTTCCGCGCTATGGCCTCAACTCCGTGGCGTAAGCAGCTCTCGAGAGGGGGACGATTTTTCAAGTCCATGCGGCCATTAGGGCTTGCGCTTTATCCGGCTACGGAATACTGATACACGCTTCTGTGCTTGCAGCGCGCACGCAGGGAATACCGTGCTATCTCCAAGCGCATTTTTCATGCGGATACTGTGCCTCATTCTCTGGCAGACGATAACGGTGTTAGAGGTGAGAATCGTGGACAGGTTTTCAAAGAAGGTATCCGCAGTACGGATTCATAAATTGTAGATTGCCAGTTTCATATTAAGGACAAAATTTGATGTGAAATTTAAATGACTCTTAATTAAATTCTTTTAAAGAGCATCGCAATGATCGAAATTAAAATCTATTAAATTTTTTTTTTTGGCTCTGGCTATGTATGTACTGCGTATGTACCAATATGTAATGCCGTTTAAATTTCTCGACAACTTATATGAGCTGATTATTTCAGCAAAATTATACGTACCATAGAATAATTACTCTCTTGTTTCCCTTGAGAAAATATTTTTATTTTAATTACAAAATTGATACAATAGATTAGTTAATTAAGTTGCAACAATGAATTAGAAAATGATTTTTTATTTTATTTCTTATGTAATAATAAATATTAATTCAATAAAATTATATTATAATAATAAAATTTATAGTAAATTTTTGGTATTGAAAAAAAAATTCATAATATGAAGCCAAATAAGAAGATCTATTGGGTGGCCTTGATCATTCAGATTATAGCTTCTCTGAAATTAAGAACATTAATTCTTGCACAATGGCATGAATAGTATGTAGGATACTCTATTTATCACACTGTTCATAATGACACAATAAATTGCGTTGAACATAAGCTTTATATGTATTGTCTTTAGTGCTACTAATGTATCAGAATAGCTCTCGAGATTCCTCATCACTAATCTCATGGTCGTTTGCCTCGAGATAAGCAATTTGATGTCATCACATCTTAGGAAAAAAAACAGAAAATATACAGGAGGGTCAAAAGAAAAATAGTAATATACTACATAATGTAGCTCTTCTTTCTGATGTTTTTCTCATCATGAAGATTTTATTCAATGACAAGAAGATATCATTCATATTTTTCACGAATACATGTTTCTTTTCAGTCATATGAAAATATTATAATAGATGCATAGATATATTTCTATTGAAACATGTTTATCTGCTTATAGATATATAAAATATCCTTTCGTAATTAGATTAAGACAGTGAATAAAATAATATAGTTAAATTAAATAAGTATAGTTGTTGACAAAATTATAAAGTTAGTTAAAAGAATCCTACTATTTGATGAAATAGAAATAAAAAAGTTATTTGTGAGCTTATACACATTATTTATATAAACTTTAAAACCATAACAGAGATACAAGAGAATGGAATGAGCATCCGCATTTCGGTGAAACGGAATATCATAAACTTTGTGAAACAGATTATCCTTCAAGCAATTTCAATACCAAAGTTAAATTATTTACTTCTTCCTCTAATCGAGCAAGTTCAGATCATTTTATTATAAACGAGCCGAGGCTTCAAAGGCGGGCATGCGCAGCTCTTTTTCTAATTGCTTTCCTTCGGGGCGCAACGCAACGTGCATTTCAACGATGTTTTTCTTTCTACAAATTTAGCTCCCGCTACCAGTAATTGCGTTTGCTCGATTCGCTGCTCTTTCTTTCGGTTCCCGCCGCAGGATCTTAATTAAATATCTTCGCAGATGAATTCTTCGACCGCTTTTTTATTTATCTTTTGCTATACCTTTCATCCCACTCTCCCTCTCTTTCTCTCTTTCTACTTAGCTGTAAACGTTCACGACTACCATTAATTTGCATCTCGTTTTCTCGGTTCTTTTGGATGCCACTTGAAAAAATTCTCTTCAAATATTTATGCAAGATGAATCTTTGTAATTAACCTTCTTTTGCTTGGTAATATGAAGGTATTTCAATGCAGGATTCCTCGTTATTAAAAAAAGTAAAGATCAACACATTTCCGCGTTTTGTAATGTATTTCTATCAAAATTGCAATTATTTACTCTAACTGTAAGAAATCTGGTTAATGTCAACAACAGAATTCTCTCGCACAATAAATTATAAAATATTTTTAATTTTGCTAAGAAGAACCGTTTATTGTACGCGCTATCTTATTTACTACTAAAATAATTATCAACGAACGGTTTTTAAATATTATTTTTTGCATACTCTATAACATAATTTGATATAAGAATTTTTTTTCAGTCTTATTTACGGTATAATATTTTATCTAAATGCTTAATTAACTTCAATATTATTAATATTATAAAGACTCCCATTTCAACCTTCATTTATAAAACATTTTACTACAGTATACAAATATTGAAGTAGATTTAGTAGGTCAAATCGATTTCATTTACCGCGTTTATCCAATATTAAGCTTCAAACTCATGCATTCCACTCTAGGTTCTTTTTCATAAAAATTGAAATTTGAATAACCCAAATCCAATAGGGAACTGCTCAAAGGCTTTAATAAACCGAAAAATAAAGAAAAGCTGTAAACCAGAAATAAACCTTGAGAACAAAGTATTCTCTCACGTCTTGTCCTCAATTCACCGAAATGCCGTTCGAGAGCTGCATTTATATTAATTATTTTGGTCCAACAAACTGTCCTGTCGGCAAAAGCAACAAGTTAAAAAATGAAATCAGCTGAAACTGTCGCGGGCATTAGCGATGTCGGCTATCGACTTTTCATTAACTTCTAATTTACATGGCATTTCGCGGTCAGCCAGACAGTTTCCCGCGTGACTGACCCCCGAGCCGTCCAATCGATTGGCCGTGCACTCTCTCTCTCTCTCTCTCTCTCTCTCTCTCTCTCTCTCTCTCTCCTCTGTGTATATACCTTTTGGGCTGCGGGCTGAATGGTCGCATGCGAGTTTCACCCACGAGCGTTAAATCTTGTCCCGTGAAATTCCCCATTCGGTACTAGTAATTACCGCTAATTCCGTACTTGTGGGAAATTTCATTATCGCGCGGATAAAAGGGTTTGCGTACGTGTTGGTTTATGAGTTAATTCTGAGTTTATAAGGAAAAATGAATGGTTATTAGCGCGAGCTAGTTTGTGAAAGATAATGACGTCAGATCGACTTAATTTACTTTGAAATGAAAATTTACACTAGCCGAGTAATTTCAGTTTCTAGAGCGTGTGTATACGGTTCAACAAATAAAACTCATTGATATTAACTCTATGAAGGCAATTACAATATCATTATTAAACATTTAATAATACTTATACTTTTCTTTTTTAATAAGGATTTAATGTTCCTACATTTTATTCGATGCTATATAACATTCTAAGTCAATCACAATAGAACATATCAAATAACATTAGTAAACGTTTTAATAATCTTTAAATCGTGGAAAATATTAACATAATTTTTATGGATTAAACTTATACTAAATACAGATTTCGTGATCTATTATTTGCTTTTCTGGTCTGAATTAGTATATACGCCAGTTGACCGATTATCCGTTAGTATTCCTGAACGAATGCTTTTCCTCGTTCAAGTGATTTGCATTGTAGATTTCAAACTGATCAGCCCAACTCTGAGCCAAAAGCGAGGGGAATGGATCAAAAAGATCTGGAGAGAGATGGCACGAGAGATAGAGAGAAAGGGGGAGAGAGAGAGAGGGAGGCAAGTCAGAGACAAAGACAGACAGACATATATAGAAGCAGAGAGAATGAGCCTTCAAACGGCCCGAAGTTTCGAAACTTTGGAGCACATCCGTGTGTCCGGTGATCGTGGTGTATAACTATATACTGTGCGCACGTAATTCGATGTCAATTAGACCGATCGCGAAGTGCCGCGGTTACCTAATGAAAACTCCCTCTTCGGGGTTAATTTGCTCAAGGGAATCGACGCGGATGCGATGACGAGCTACGCGTGTGTATGCGCTCCGAACTCCATAAGTTTTAGAGCGCGAATTCTCCTTGTTAAGTTTCCACCGAAGGACGCATCGATCGAAAATGACGTGAGTGGACTGACGAACTTTCAGTATTGTTCGTTTGGTATAGTATAGGGGAAAGATATAGAATGACAAAAGTATTTTTCAGATGTGGCGAGATAACGCGATTCGAATGCAATTTTGCGTGAGACCTTGTTTTCATAGGAGCCGTTCGACCGTGTAACGGAAGATTGATAACGTCGTTCACGTTTGATATTCACGCGCTTATTTTATCATGCGTGAGAGATGTTAGTGCAAGAGTCATTTGTAATATTGTATAATAAGCCCGTTATCATTTGGTATTAAAAATTTATATGAATGTACGCTTGATTTTGTTTGAGAAAAATGTGCGTAATACATATTTTTCTATTTAACATACATCTTATTTTATTTAACAATTACTTTACAGTACAGAGAGGGAGAGAGAACAAAAAGCTGTGTAATTATAGATTTTCTGTGCATTTACTCTGCCGTGTGTCGGACGGTGAGAGGGTTTTTCTTTTTCGAAAGGACGCTTACATAGAGTTAAATTATTAATGGCACTACTCGAAATCCACCATTATTTAATGTATTGTATTACAAAGTGGTGAGTTATTATTATTCACTGTTAAATGTCAGAATTCGTATTAGAATTTTTTTAGAAAATGGAATGGAAAACTTACAATACCAAGAAGAATTAAATGTTAAATGACCGTCGTTCCTCACCTGTATCAAAAATAAATCTTCACTTATTATTTTAAATTCTTTAAATTTCTGTTGGATTTATTAAAAATACTAAAATGATCAATTTATTTTATGAATAATTGTATTCTGGAATTTATTAACCAGGTTATTTATTATACTTAAAATAGTGATATTTACGTATAGAATTGTACAAGTAGTCTATCTATGGATTTAGTCAGACGAGAAAAAAAAAACAAAAATAAGTATTGTTTTTATTTATATTGAGGCTTAATTGCCGTTTAATCGCATATTTTCGACATTCTTATTTGTAGATGTTTAATTTTCAGCATTTTGTTCTTTTCGGTGTTCGTCATTTCTTTGTTTTTAAACTTTCGGCAATTTTGTCCATCGGCAAAAATATTTTCAGCAACTTAATCCTCACGCTGTGAAATATAAGACTCAGCTCTCTTTTGTTTGTAAATTGAAGAGATTCCATTATCAGATTGAAAACTGGATTCAATTTAAATTTTCAATCTTGGTAGAGCTTTCAAAATCCACTCCATTTTCATAAAAAAATAAGTTATTTTTAAAAATAATAATGTTATTTGCAAACAAAAGTTAATTAATATAATAAACACCTCAAGTTTCCTCATTTTTGCCTAATTGTAGATTGTTCATAATTATACAATTACAACTTATTCGACTTTACTGTTATATCAACCGCTTTTTTTCAAATAACTTCGATTTGAATTCAAATGCATCACTTTAAATCCTTTGCCCGTCTTATAGGTACACATACAGTCTTCGCGTTGAAAATTCCAGCTCTACTCAAGATTTACGACTCTCGAAATGAGCGAGCAAAGACGATCGAGAATTCGGCAAGCCCGGCCTTAAACGGAATGCTCGAAACCAATAAAAACCTCACCGGCACTCCGTGGGGCGATCTTGAAGGCAAGCGCCGTCGACTCAAAAACAACAACGTCGAATATACCGCTCACGGGAGCCTCGGCTTAGCTGCCTCCCGATAAATCCTCCTTTATTCATCCGGTCGACTCCATAACGAGAGGTATAAAGTTTTCGCGCGCGCGCAGTCGCGTTGCTCCTCGTAAAACCGTCTAGCCCGCGCTTGTGCTCTTATACCCTTCCACACATTCACACACGTATACGCATGGGAGCCCGTCGTATCTGCCCCATCGATTCTACCCCGGGCGTCTAGACTGCTCGCCGCGCACTCGATTATTGCAACTGCGCTGCAGCGCGGCAAAAAAGGCGAAAACACTCTTGGGGGCAGCAGCAGCTACTCGAATTTCAAAAGCCCTCGGTGTCTGCTGCTAAAGCGCAGAGGAAAGAGTGAGAGGAAGTGGAAGTGTGCGAAGGTGTGCGTCTCCTTTCGCCTCGTTGTTCTTTTTTAGCGAAGAGAACGTGCTTTTTGCTATGCCGCGGCTGCTTCGTGATTTCCTAGAGTGGGTTCTGAGGTGTGTGGGGGTTTGTGATTGAATGTACTTTCCAAGATGGTTGAGCTTTAGGCTATCGGGAAGAGAAAATCCCGATTAATGTGCAAATAGTAGATATAGGGAAGAACATATTAAATGCAAGAAATCTAAGGCATAATTATATTTAGGTTTTATTTGTTTAATAATTTTGTTTAGATTTATCCCCAAAATCTAGTAACTTCAGCTAAATGATTATATTCTGTTTTATAATACTAGCGTTAAATAGCGCGCTACGCGTGCCTCTGTATGTCTTTTGTTTTATCAAAAATTCGATATTCGATTGCTTACATATTCGATAAAACGATAGTTCTCGAATAGGATTTTTATATAAAGGA
>UXGD01005692.1:0-13928 GCA_900474315.1 Torymus auratus
GGGAGGATATACGTAAAGGTAAGCTTCTGGCGGTGCCAAAAACTTTCTCAATCCGAAAATTATTCGTCCTGTTACAGTTTCTACTATCCTACTGCAAGACTGCATAGGTGGGTATATATTTTTTGTTATCTATAAAAAAATTCAAATATGCGCGCTTTTTTCAAATAACCAATCACATCGAGTCTTTAAATGAGCCACTTATACTTGCCGCTATCAAGTTTTTAAGAGTCAGAATGGTTTGATATTTGTGTGTACACTGTAAAATGTATCAATGCAAAATTACTACACTCAGAAATAAAAACCCGACCTATGCTGAATCTAGTTAATTTGCTAGTTGTAAAATTACAATTGACTACTATAATAGAAAGCTCAAAAAACTGTTAGAAATGTGTAAATATAATTTGGTCGCAAAGTGTGAAAATTGGAATATATTTTTGCGTCTAGCAATTTTCTTTTTCAGCTAGTAAATTGACGCGCACAATGTACATTTACATATAATGGACATTTACATACGATGGACATTTACATATAATGGACATTTAAATATAATGGAGATTTACATATAATGGGCATTAAATTAATAATATTTTCTAGAGAAACTGCTCTATTCGTCCAGTAATATTAATATACTCAAACTAGTAAATCATCAATTTAATTTTAACGGTTGCTACTAATGTTGAATTCGGACTTTTTACAGTGTAGAGTCATACGAGTGCCGAGAAAATGTTATTGTTTGATTAAAACGAATTACTGTGGAAAATCATGAGAAATAACTGAGTAAGTTTGTATACCTATAGGTACCATATAGGTATATATAAAAATCTCATCAAAGATGCGACCAAACCTGAAATTGCATTTAATATTAGGATGTGACTAGTTTTCATTTTTTTTTCTTTTTACAATTGAAACCTAAAGTAATACTGCTCGCGGTTTATCATATTGATGCCATCTTCTCGATCGCTGCGCTACCGAATTGATAGAAATGATATGATGCCGGTTCACGGTGTAATAATCCACCGCGCCCTTTCATTTGTAGAAGTTTTTGGCGGGATTCCAGTCGCTTACGACGAATAATTCCATTGTGCGAATGTTTTGCTCCGCTGCTTTCTAAGATATAATCAAAAATTTAGTTAGATTAATGAAAAGTGTATTAATATGTCGCGAGATAATCAGATTGGACTTTATAGTTTACTTGGCAGTAAAGTAGTTATTATGTAATAAGATTGATTCTTTAGTAAATAACGTCTAAAAGGTACTCGATAAAAGTTGTATTTGGCATATTAAGATGTGACTGGTAGGAAAGTATTTGCAGAGATTATATTGAATTATACTTTTTAATAGATACAAATGTATTCATTATTCATGTTTTGAATATTAGACTTTCATTATAAATAAAACGAAATATTAATTGAGTATTTACACTTATCTTGAAATTGCATTTAATGTGGATCCTCAATGTATTCAAGAAAAATAATTGAATATTCAAATGAATATTTTGAATAGAAAAAAACGATGTTATTATTGCTGAATATTAATTAACGATTCATCTTTAAAAATAAGTATGGTCAAAGTCAAGCAAATTCAAATCAGTACAAACAAAAGCTCACTAAAGCATATAAAGCTATTCATCAATAATCAATTTATACAAATATACATTATTCGAAATTCAAAGAATTAATTTATTAGTTTTAAGTAGAATCACTATTCAAAAGTACGTAATTGTTCTTCGACTACAAAATTAAATGTACAAATATATTTATTCAAAAACTATTGCGAAACGTGAACAATAGCTAGCGTGAAGTAAAGAAAAAAAATAGCCTTTGTAACTTTAAAAGCCAATGTCACTTGGTTCAGTTAATTAAAAAACGACCGTATTTTACAGAAATGGGTGACTTTTATCTTGTTCAGTTAAAAAACAATATTATATAAAGCATTTTCATTATTTTTTAAGTTCTATTCACTATATAAATTCAGCTTTTACCTCTGAGTACCTTACGAATCAAAACCATTAATTTTTTAACAAAAACAAGCCAATTAAAAAAGTAATAGTCTTTAAAATCTCCATACGAGCTTTGCTAATCAATAATCGAGAGAAAAACCCGTTGGTATATGCGACCAGCCCCTGCTACCGACGTCGCACGTCAATCGCCACATCTAATACGCGTGTACACGACGGAGCAACCATCATGCTTGCGCCTATATGAAGTGCCAGCGAGACTCAACAAGTGAGCAATTATTGGCGAAAGCTTTTAAATATATGTTCGAATTTTTTATTTATGATTTTCTCTGTAAAATTGCGTAGATTTATCGTGTTCAGTTGGTATACGAATTTGAGATTAGATTTTCAAAATTATGCACTAAAGTCTAAAAAAAATATAAAGTAAAAAAACGCGGCTATTTGATATATAATTTCAACTAATAATTTCAACTGCGTATTTAAATTTATTTACTTATTTAAATTTATTTACTTATTTAAATTCATTTGCTTATTTAAATTTATTTACTTATTTAAATTTTCTATCTTATTAATAGCAAGTAAATAAATAATTAATTAATTAATTATAAAAGTACAGCAGTATAACGTGTTCGTACGTCGAATTATAATTTTTATTTTTGAATAATTTATGTAATTTAATTTTCAATTAAAGCAATAAATTTTGTTATTTGACATCTTTTTTTGTTGTTAATTTCAATAACGAAGAGAAAAAACGAATTCTATTTCATGATCTGTGCGATACGCTCACTCTGTAGATCGTTAATAGAATATTGGAAAAGATACTAAAACTAAATTACTAAAAATACTAAGATTACGAAAGTCGAGAAAAAATTTTTTAAATTCCGTAAATTGCAAAATATTTTACAAGTTTTTATTACTTTTCAGTTTTTTGTAGTTTGTTAGAGTTCTTTATTACACGGTTTTACATCAGTGATATGAGATAAAAATTAAAACAAAAATATAAACATACGGACATATGTAAAAAATTGATAAATTTGAGAGCTATAAGACTGTTAAGAAATACACGTAAAAACTTTTTAACCTTTAATCTTCTATGTTTTTCCAATTTGCTGCCGACAGATGCGACGACTGCGCGTTTGCTGACCAGGATGTTGCTGCCAGCGTTGGCCCCTCACTATTCTGACTGTATGAAGTGTATATCTATATATACTATGTATATAGATAGATATACATATAGATATACATTCTTTGCAGTCAGAATTGTGCGCGGCCAACGCTGGTTGCTGCGCCGAGGGCAATGCGACGGCGGAGGCATGGAAAATCTACGAGGTACATGTGGCCGGCGAAAGGCTGAGGTTCAACGATTATAATGGAGAGTTCGCATCGTAAGGAGATTATTGAGTGTACTGAAGATGATGCTGGTATGTTTCGGAAAACGTGAATGATTGATAAAAAATTTGATGAAGCAGGCTTTTACGATGTAAAGTATTTTTCTGATTTTATGAATTGTTTTTAGACGGCAATGCAAGAGCATAGTAAAGTTTGTTAGTAAATTAGGTTTTATTGATATGCATATTAAAAGAATTTCTTATTATAATTTAAATGCAGTCGTTACGAGAAAAAAAATGCACTGAAAGTTTTAAGTTTTCGAAAAAAATAGCACTGTAGTGGTCATGATGTAAATAATAAATTTTTATACAATAACTTTGCGCCAAAAATTAGTAATATTCTATTAGCTCGTGACGTTAAATAAAATTAAAGTAACTAACAAACCTTTTTATACTAATTGTAATTAAATGTGAACGAGAAAAAAAGTTCTAAATAAAGCTATTGATTGCCTTACTACAAGAAAGCAAAAAAAAAACTTTTTTTACAAACGAACCGTAATTGCATAAATGCTTTTATATTTTACAAACGTGTGTCGAATGGCCGTATTTTTTTTACAAATAATTGACTCTTGTGTCATGTTAAATTATAAGAAGTGTGATAAAAATAGTAAAACATCGTAAACTAAAAGCTCTTTTTCTATTTATTACGGACTATTTATTATATTTTATTTGCGACAGCCACATTTGGTTAAAATATTCCGAAAACCTAAGAAAACACTAAACATTTCGTAAAATTTTTTTATTTTAACAAAGTTAGTGTAACATTCAAAATGTATAAAAGCAATAATTAACATTCATCGTCTTAATATAAAGTTTTAATACTATAACAATACTTATATAATTCTTTGATTTAGTATTTTGATTAAATTATTTGATTTTTTTTTCATACGAACAGATAACCCATTTCACATCACCTTGGTACACTATCGTTATCTTAAAAAATGACGAAGTTGGCACAACAACATTACATCGTGATTCGTTGAATAAACGCCTACTCACAGCGCAATTAATTAAGCGCGAGCGGGACATCACTTACGTGCGTCGCTCAAATCTTGCACTTTTAATTCCTTACAATTGGCACATAAGTAATGACGTTAAGGCGCGACAAGTGAAATGTCTTCAGCTATCACCGATTGATGACTTGATGCTCGTGGTTCATCATGTTGATGCCATCTTTTCGATCGCTGCCCTGTCGAATTGGTAGGCATGAAATTGCTCCTTTTCTGTATAATCCACCGCGCCTTTTCGCTTGTAGAAATTTTTGGCGGGGTTCCAGTCGGTTACGACGAATTCCATTTTGCCAATGTTTTGCTCAACTGCTTTCTGCGAAGTGGACGAAATTTTAATTGGATTAATGAAGAGTGTATTAATACGTCGCGATATGATCTGATCAGAATTTTTTACGCATTTACATAATTTAATAAAATTTATTACTTTGCATTTAAGTAAAATGCGGGTTAAAACATCACTTGCAATAATTAATTCTAATTAACTTTGCAGATGTTCAATCAGTAGATTAATTAGTTTGATTGCTGTTTCTAGTAATGTTATCAAGATTGCTTGCGTACTACACAATAACTATAGTGATATATAAGATAAATGTTTCTTATTTTGTTCTGAAAATTTGTAGAATTTATCTGTACCATATTTTTTATAGATTATAAAGTAGAATTAAAAATATAATATAATTTTTTAATTCAACAATTCATTAAAATTATAAGAAAGTTTTTATAAATGAAAAAAAAGTAAAACTAATCAGATAAATTGTAAAGCAACAGACTACTGTATCAAATGCACAGTACTGTTTTTCTCAATATACTGACATCAGCAAATTGTCTGTTTTGAAATCTTACTTTGGCAATTGCATGCATAAGTTTATCCCCAATACGATGATTGCGAAACTTCTCTTGTACGTAGAGATCTTGAAGGCACATGCTTTTCCCTACTCGTAGAGTGTAAGTATAAAAATAATGGCCATAGCCAACCACAGCATTATCAACTTCAGCTACGTAAAATCCCATGTTTGGATTTTCTGCATCAAAAGTGTCCCTCTCCAGCACTATAAATGACAAATCATTTTCCTCATAACAACAAACAGTGAAAGAAGCATGCAGGTGTGTTAAATTTAAACTTCTTACTACATCATCTATTTTAAGTAAAAGAGTATTTGAAAAGCATAAATTATTCATCTCACTATCTTATCTGTAGCTTCGAAATATCACACGCAGTCATCAGTATACATTTCACTTTCCATATGAAAATTAAGAAAAAAGAAAAACAAATATCTCACCTTTGACGTCGACCTGGGGACTGTTGAAGTGTTTGTGAAAATTCGCTATCTCCTGTAGGTGAAGAACACATGTGACACAGAAGCACTCGATTAGACAACATGCATGTTTTGATCCAAGGGAAAATAAAGGCAGTATTATGAAGTAAAAAAAAGATGCACTGGCTCTCTCACCCTGGACAAATTGAGGATGGCCTGACAGTCATCACGCCTTGCCTCCCGAATTATCACATTGGAGTCATCCATCTTTACCACTTGTTCACCACGCAAAAAAAAAGGGAAAAAAAAAGATAATTGCTCACACGCGACGAGGTGTCTGTTGCCCGGAGGAAAAACTAAATTGCACTAAAGCGCCGTGTGTGGTGCTAGCGCGGCAAGCCACCAGACCGCAGCAACACCGCCAGCGTGGAATGTGCGCGCGCCTATATAAACAAGATAGGGATAAGATGCCTTATCCCCGCGCGCGCGCGTTCTGTCTCGCGGCTCGCATGCGAATAAGTATGCGTGTATTACGTAACACGCCTGGGTATACGTGGAGCGATTTATGACGCGCCGTCTAAGTATGTATGCGTTACCTTTTAAATTATGTAAGGCATCGGACGCGATTTTCTCCCCGCCCGAACGATACGCGCACGAGCGTCCGGTGAATCAAACGTAATTGGGTTTATTAATTATCGTGGTCGGCAAAAAGAGAGCCGAGCAGCCTATAGCAGATCGCGCGCTAATCGGATATAAGAGCTGATGTGAGAAGCAACCCCTGTGGCTGATGTTTTCAGGAAAGTAAGAGCTGAGAACTATTTTTAGAGAAGCTGCACATCTATGAGTGGTGTAAATGATTTCATAATAGCTTTTCTTTTTTAAATAAATACCAGTTTAATTCTAGGGTTCCTTAAAAAATAAATAATTAAAATGTACGAATGATGGACAGCTTAATTATCATAAAGGTTTTTTGGTGAGTTCAAACAGCCTATATAAATGCCACTCTTCACTCTCAGTCAGGTCAACAGCTCCTTTCGAAATATAGAACTTTCCCGCGTTTTTCGGGTCCAATACCCAAAAGTCGATTCTGGAGCACTTTTCGTCGTTCGCTTTCTGCAAAGTTAATTGAAATCGTTAATAATAATCACCTACAAGACAGATTAGGGGCAATAAAATTGTTAACGAACCTTAGCTACCGCAGAGAATAAATCACTTCTTATGTTTGCTTTATGTTCATTGGGAGAGACATACAATTCTAGAAGATACATTGATTTGCCTTCCCATGTTGAGTATGCATAGCAATAAAGTGCATATCCAACAACTTTATCATTTAGTGTTATAACCAGGTATCCAAAGTAGGAACTTTTTTTATCAAAGTCATTGTTTTCTGAAATAAATTAAATTAACAAATTAAAATATATTTTATTTGAAATATAAGAAAATTTTTTCATTTAAATTGTTAATGAAAGAGCATATATTTGCATTGCATATTTTTGAATTGTGGTAGTACTTTTATTTACATAATTAGGCAAAAATTTTAAATTATAAGTAAATATTTTATAAAATTTAAGAATAATTGGTATTGTATCTTGAAAATTAATATTTGATGATTGTAAGTATCATTAATATCTATATAAAATTACCTTCAATTGCAATAGAAATTTCATCAAAGTTAGGTTTACTCTCTTTCCTCTGAGAAGTAGTAGATGCATCCTAGTAAAAATTAATTTGAATGTAGTAAAGTAATAGAATATCATTATCATTGTTAATTTTCAAAACAATTAGTACCTCTGCTAATCTCTTAATTGAGTTGAAGTCATCAGGTCTTGCTTCACGCGCTTCATACAAGTCATTTGAGTAGTCTGAAACCAATTAAGCATTCGCATACATAAATGACTTTGCATTCAATGCAATGCAAGCAATCACTAAATTGTAATTACCAACTTGTTGCAATTTTTCCGAGAGCCTCTTGATTCAGCCGGAACATGTGCCAACCCTCCATTTCTGTCAAGTCAATAGAGCCCTTGGCCTTATAAAAGTTTTGTGCAGGATTCCAACTGAGGACTGAAAAGTCCAAATATTGACATTTTTCATCAAATGTTTTCTATAAAAAAAAATTTTTAAATTAATGCATATGAAAAAATAATTTTTAAATTTCATTTTAACTAAATGCTCTTTACCTTGGCCACACTGTCAAAAAGACGGCTACCAACATACTTCTGCCGAAAGTCTGGTGTTACATACAGATCTTCCAAGTGTATAGCTTTTTGATCCAGAGTGGAAAAAATATAAAAATACAGTGCATATCCCACAACTTTTCCATCACACACTGCCACATAACACTTGAACAATGGGTTTTCACTGTCAAAGCCATCCTTCTCCAATACTGAAAAAAAAAGAAAAATATGTTATCATTGTAAGTGAGACTTCTGGAACACCGAAAATAGATGTATTTGCTTACTCACCCTGATAATCTATTTTGGGACCATCTGGCATTTCCTCAAAATCAGCCAACTCCTATAAAACACAAATTATTTATAGACATTAAACATACCAAAATATTTATTAAAACATAACTAATAATTTTGCATAATTTTCAGCACATTCTGATACAGCTCTAAGATAAAACCCAATTAAAACCAATAATTTTAATGACGCAATATCACAATATTGTATTTCCAGTCCTAATTTTACATCAAAACTAGCAAAACTCCAGCTATTTATAATTCTTTCTTAATAGTGCTCAAATATTGAATAGAGACATAAAACATATATTAATTATTTGAATGACCACTAATGATTCTTATCACAGTCATTCATGATGAGTCAAGCATCATTATTAGGCACAATAAAGTTCACTCACTCTTTTCTTCCATAAAATTACACTTAATAAATAACAAATACATAATTCACTCTCAACAAAATATACTTTTACAAAGTTCAACAATATAAACTACAAAATTCTTCATAAAAATTCTCCAAAAATCTCACCTTTTTTATCCATTTTCTGCCCTTCACAAATTCAAATCACCTGCACCTATCTACCTATCCTCTCTTCGAATTTTCCCAAAAAAGTCTACCCTCTCTTTCAAATCAAAATAATACATAACACCACCCATTCACTATATTCACGCGTGCCCGGCATTAGCCACCCATTCTCTCCTAAAAATACCCACGAGCCGCCGCCTCCTTATAGCTGCTCCAAAAATAAAACGTACCTGGATGAGTCCGCGTATCTCGGCGCAGTCATCCCTCACAGCCTCCCTAACTTCGATCACCTTCTCCATGATCCTCAGACTCAACCTGCCACACACAAAACAATCCCTTATTATTGCACATCAAAACCAAAACAATACAGCTCGATCTGCACTCGCCGGTGTGTATATATACAGCACAGTACACGTTGACCTCAACTATATATAAATTACACATAATATAGATATCTTACGGGCAGAATCGCAGCATATCGACGGCGGGCTACTTTTATAAGTATACTATACTGCTGCTGCAGGAAGTGCTGATCGCGGCGCGCTGTGTTATTGGCATTGAAACGAGAGTAGAGACCCGTATAGCCGGAGCGCTTGGTTTATGCCGAGTGTGTGCCGACGCAGGCGCGTATGCGGGGAGAGAGAGAGAGAGAGCGAGAAAAGATAAAAGAAGGCGCAGACGCCGGCGGTGCCGAGCGGGCCTTGACAAGAGCAACAGCAGTGCAGATGACATATGACGATTGTTATCGAAGGGGGCGGTCCTCCCCGGAATAGCTAATGTACTGATAGTGTCTGTATACACGCGAGATTCGAATTTCGCGCCACGAGGTTCCGGTAAGCGGGAGAATCCAGAATGGGCGAGTTCTTAGCATTAGGGGATTTTTAATTGGAACTTGGGTGTGGCACATAGAGACTATATGAGGAAAAAGTCGGCCTCGTTACCTTTGCACGAGGGATAATAGAGGCGCGAGACAATTCGTGGATTTGGGACAGGTGTTCCGCAGCTTTTGTGCGCGTGCGACGTTTCGGTACGCTGCATAAGCGAGGCAAATAATAAGTATATAATGCTTCTAATTGTCGGGGTGTGGGATCTGTATGTAGTGTGGATGACGCAAAAGTTGCTTTGTGGAATTGTTATTTTAATTTTTAAAAGCGGAGAGGCGATTGTAAGTTGTTGTTGATGTGCGAGCGCATGTATATTACAATTGTTAAATAAAATTCTTGGTATTAATTTTTTTAGATTAGTGCGAAAATTGAGGTAAAATAATTGAAAAATGGTTCTTGAGAACAATTTTAAAAGAACGCGCTGATCAATTAAGTAGATAAATGTAATCAATTATTATTGTTTAGATTGTAAGTGTATATATCTAAATTTTCTAAATGACTGGAGAGCTATATCTGATGCCGAAAGAACATTCCTCAACATTAACCCAGATAAAATATTTAATTACATTGACACCGGACGTGTTAATTGCAGTAATTATTCAGATTACATATATGTGGCGACCGCAAACGTGCCACCTACGTTTCTTTAATTTCGCGTTATTTAGATCTCCTGTAAAATAAACCATCATAGAAATATACCTACACACTTAATGTTTGTAAAGATAAAAAAAGCAAGTACATAGGCACAGCATTACAAATTCAATACGAAAATTGCATGGAAATTAAATCGAGCGATCGTAAAAGACGCGAACAATGCACAATCTTCATGCGCTTTTCAATTAAGCTTTTTATTAAGGTCGATATAGATGCTTATATTTTAATTGTAATGGCGCGGCTAATTTGTTATCAAAACAAAAATGAGAAAGTCACGCTCGCGCGCGTATCATAAAAATTCTCCTTGATGTCCGTTGCAGATACTTAAAATAAATATTTACTTTATGACCAGCGAAATATAATATATATGCAATGGCAGGATAAGTACCTATAACTCTTACAATCTATACCGGAAAATCAAAATATATCGTGAGTTTAGTTTGTCTTTTACAAACATGCCAATATATTTATTATGACAGTTATTCGAATCAGCGTCAATTTCCAGATGTATGTAGGTGGTATTCAGATTAAATTATAAAGTTGAAAATTATTCTTTGGTAAAGCTTCATCTACTATATACATCACTCATAATCCCAATGACTTTAAAAGGTCCATATATACGAAACGCCGCGGCTATAATTACATCCTTTATACACCCGCAGCGCGTGTCATAAAACTACCGCAACGAGCGATGATAAATCACCTGCGCGACGAAAAGCCTATGTGCAAACATCGCATGCGTGTTATCTCGTCGCTGAGTGGTGCTACCGTGGGTCGAATGATTACGCGTTGATGATGCGAGCTTGGAGCCGGCCGGTCGTGTGTGTCATTAATAAATTATGGAAAACGGAAGTGGGGAGAATTTTGTACGGCAGTGGATTTTATGGGCAAGTGTTTTTATCCGGTTTCGAGTTATTATTAATTTCGTTTGGATTTTATAGGGATTTTAAATGTCGATTTAATCTATGTGCTTGAGATTATTGTTTAACGACGTTGGAGACTGCTCGAAATGAATATCTTATGGGTTTTCTGGATTTTTTGGATAAAGATTATGTTAAAAGTTGAATTTTACTTTATTTGAAAAAACACAGATTGAAGATATATTCAATGTAATCATTAAATTATTATAGCTGTAAATACAAGGCAAGCTTTGTTTGACTATACGAATACAATATAGTTCACAATAAGTCATACAAAGAATTATCATTAAAAAAATATGATAAGCGTATATAACAAAAAGAAGTAATGTTTGGTAAGGTAATTAAGTTTGTTATATTTCTAAGAAAAATATCTAAAATCACAGGCTAGGCTTCTAATTATTTTTTTAAATATGTACATATATGATAGTAAAGTAAACTGAAAATTATAAAATTAATCTCTGTTAAAATACCTATTGTGTTTAGTTTTTATATACTAACAGTTCACACTTTATTCAATTTAATTTTATAAAAATGTATTAATTTCAGTGTTATTTTATGCACTTTCTAATATTAACATTTTTATCATGAATAATTATACATTAGGTACTAACAATATTTTTTTGTCCTGAAAACTACATATCACTGTAAAACAGATATTGTCGTGTGGTACGAAAAAAGCTGACTTCTAAGTTCGCACGAAACTGGCTTTTTTTGCGCATATATTAGGAATTATCTTTTTTTCGTATCGCGCTACGATATGTACAGTAGATTAAAAATAAATGCAAATACTTATAAGTAATAGTTACATTTATCGTCTCCACGTTCATGCATATCTATTTTTACATTTTATCATAGTTATTATACGTTATTGAACAATTGGTTCACGTTCACGGCCACGACGCAAACAAACTTTTTTCCGAGTTTAAATAAAATTATAAACATTAAAAAAACATTAAAAAGCATACTTAAGTCTCTTTTTTGTTTTGTATCAAATTGTATAGAACAAGTAAGAAATAATCTACGATTATAGATACGATGAGTCATCTATGACTCGTGTAGCAGTGAAAAAGTATTAATTAGCTATAGCTGGTAAATTTTCAGTAAAGCAAAAACACAACAAATTGTCATTTAATTTTACCATACTAGTAAAGTAATAACTTTTAATGATTCAATAGAAAGAAGAGTTTCATAATGCGACAAAGTACTTATCAGAAAAGCCCATCCAAACTTTCGTATACTTAAGTTACACTTGACGAGACGAATAACGTGTATGAAAAGCCAGACAAATAAATTTTTCGTCGCATTGTTTAGAATAATATCTCTCTGCAATGTAAACAGCGCGCGTTATTTTCATTTTTTCTCCGAAGCGTGCCACATTTCATATTCTTAATTAACATGTAGATGTTGTACAGCTCTATTAACTCGTCATTTGTCTAAATAATATACCTATTTAAACAGCGAACGTGCTGACGTTTATAGTACACATTGGCAGCTATACTGTACCGTAAGATTATAATATCTTAATCAGCGAAACGTTAATAAAATTATCACGCTGGTCGGTCACAATTACGCAGATATACCGTTATCAATATATATAAATATTCATTGATTCTTTAATTATTATAATTATAGAAAATTGTTTCTGGTCGGGCGAATGTTGGGGCGAATAATTTGCGAAAGCTGACGTAGACGTAATTAAAGTGTCAAACCTGGCGTCGATCTAAATTTAATTCCCGGTAAGTCATTAGTGTACTGATGCGTGAACTCATGACTAGGTGATTCCACATTATTATACATACGTCATATATTCAATACACGTGTTTTTTGTTATTCCACAACAATAAACATATACAATTGTTTGCGTATAGGTGTGTACATAATACCGATACATTGGGATGATTAATGAAACCGCCTGATTCAAATTCTAAGAAATGTTTACGCAGGCACACGAAATCTGACAATATAAGTTTTCCTCCATCATCATTGCATGCATATAATAATTAAGGTCGTCTATTTTCGGTGTGTATTTACAAATATTTGGATATTATTTTCGTGCGTAATTATTTTTTTACTTTAAAATAAAATTATATTTTGGTACGAGAATATCTATATAGCATGATGTAAAAGTAAATGATAGTTAGGATATGTTACATTTTTACGTGAACAAGCAAAATCGTTTCTGATGTTTGTTTCAATTATACAAATATTTATCATTGACAAAACCAAGAATTCGTACATACATGCCTCGTACTATTGTTCCTTCATCTGTTTATAAGCTATATGACTTTACAGTACTTTGCGGAGTTTCATTTATCTAGAATGAGTTTATGAACTATACGTAAGTACACGATGTAAAACTTTCAACATTAGTGTAAAAGTGCATTTTCATGCTGACGTTTGACCCCCGATTCTATATATTAGGTATATTATACTGTAAAAAATAGCTTTCTAGAATTACAAGACGCTAGTAATTTTACACATCGAATTACTAAACTCCGCGATGTGAATTGTCTTTTTCAAAAACTTAGAATTGTTCTTTTAATAAACAACTATAGAAACAATAATGAAGTTCATAAAATTTTAAATGAAAAATCATGTTTTATACTTATTTTAGAAAATAGAAAAATAATAAGTAACGTTTAATCATCGAATTGCAAGAAAAGAAGACTCTTGTTTTACTTGAAGATAAAATAATCTATTTTTATAAGGGAAATAAGATTTTTGCCTATTTTTCTAGTCAAAACATTTGGGATATATTTTTTTTTAAGAAAATGACAAAAAAAGAGCTTCTTTTCCCTGATAACACCGAACGTTATAAAGACGTTATTAAGACGTTTTAAAAAATACGAAAAAACGTCAATTTTCAATATT
>UXGD01005693.1:0-13924 GCA_900474315.1 Torymus auratus
CTTCTATACAACTGAATACTGACATAACCTTATAATTGACCACGGATTGTGAATTCACAAGATGACTGACAACGATTTTTTTTTACACATTGCCCAAAGCCCAAAGTTCAAAATCCACTATGTGGGGAAGGAGTGGTGGTACTGGGAGCGGCGCGGAACAAACGTTTGGGTGGAACGAGACTATTCCCGTCCGAAACGGCAATTTGCCGCTAAAACGACAAAAAACGTCTTGTCTCTCCAAGTCCCCAGTCTCAATCGCACGCCGATAATGTTATTGCTGCTAAATGCTAAAGTTTAATATTTTTACAATAAAAAATGCATTCGGTTCGAGTGATTAGCATTGACAGCTATCAAGCTGCCCCGATTCCAGACGTTGACCCGACTTTCTCTCAATTTCGAGGAAACGAAATCAAGCAAGTTCCTGTGATACGAATTTTCGGCATTACTCTTGGTGGTAATTTAAATCGAAAACATTTTTCGCATTTTTTCTCTTATGTTTTTGTGTCATTAAGTTATTTATATACATGTTTAATAAATTATCAAGTAAAACTTAACAAAAAAAAAAAAAAAAAAAAAAAAAACAATTAATAAGTACTAGTTTTGCAATTACGATGCTTTTTAGGGGAAAAAGTATGTTTACATATTCATGGAGTCTTCCCATACCTTTATGTGCCTTATGCTGGTCAAATGAAAGCAGATATTATGGCTTATCAACTTGCGGCAAGTTTAGATGCGGCTATCAATATATCTTTAGGATCTGCCAAAGCTAACATACAACATATTTATAAAATCCAGCAGGTTTCTGGAATGTATGTTATAAAATTTAATCTTTAATTTCTTTATTATTTAATTAGATATATACTTAATGAAAAATTAATATTGCAGACCTTTTTATGGATATCATAGAAAAAAGCATCATTTCTTTAAAATATACTTTTATAATCCAGCAATGATGAAACGAGCTATAGATTTACTACAGGTTTTAAAGATGTTTTTCTTCAAAATAACAGTACAAGTACAAATAAAGTTTTGTCACAAAATAAAAAATTAATTTTTTTTTTAGAGTGGATGTATTCTTGATCAAAGCTTTCAGCCACATGAAGCTCATATACAATACACTTTACAATTTATGATTGACTATAATGTTTATGGTATGAGTACAATGGATTTGAAAAATGTGAAACATCGTCATCCTTCAACTGCTCAAAATGAAGAAAGTTTATCAAGCAGCTTAAATGAAATTCTTAGTTCTGAATTATATGAAAAAGAATACCTCCCTCATTTTGTTACAAGGCAAAGTGTTTGTGAATTAGAAATCGATGCTTGGGCTGTTGATATTCTTAATCGAGAAGTAATAGATAAAGGCATAGATCTTAATCCAGGTATTGCAATAATATGGGAAGAGGAAAAAACAAGACGTGCTCAAGCTGGCTTAGGAGGAGAATCGCAGTTAACATACCCAAGCAGTCCCGAAAGAACTCAAGCAGCATGCATTTTAACAGATAATGATGTATATCATAAAAATCGATTAATTCAACGTTTATGCACAATTGAATCACAGGTATATGAATATCAATTTTTCTTCACTGAAGTTTAAATTTATAAGATCAAGTTTTAAGTTTGAGGATGAAATTTTGATTAACTATAAGTAAAATTTCACTGATGTTTTTTTATTTTTTTCAGGGTGATGAAAGTTCATTAACACCTAATTCAGAAACATCATCATATCCAATTCCTGTGCCAGATAATAGTAACTTATTAGATGCATCACAATTAGAAATACATGCTGGTCCATTTGATCCTGCTGTTCAAAAGTCTATAAATCAATTATGTGATACTACAGCTAGTGAATCTATAGTTTCAACATTGCAATCTCAAGTTTCTTTTAGTGATGTATCTCTCAATAGCAGTGATCGTAAGTTGTATAATAATGATTTATGAATATATAATAATACAGATTTGACATAATGATCGTAGTATTGTTTGTTTTTCAAAAGTTGACATCGCAAACATGCTAGCAAGTTTAGCTAGAAATCAAGATAACGATGATATTCCCAGTTCAATTGACTCAAATAGTATTCTTGGATCTCAGAAGTCTCAGAGTTATCAAAGTTCCCAATTAGAAGAAAATAAAGATGCTGGAGAAGAGGAAGAGGAGGACGAAGAAGTACCAGATTTAAACCTTACCAATTTACAATTAGACTCATTGAATTTCAGTTCATGGGACACTAATGAGGAAAAATCACAGCCAAACACAAATAAAAGTGATCACTCTCAAATAGGTAAGTTAATTTTAGATATGTTTCTGTACATTTAAATGAACAGCATTAAAAATTTGCAAACTGACTGTAGAACTTGTTTTGGAATCCTTGGATGATCCTCCACAATCAAATTTGTCCAATGATATTCCACAGTTTGATGGGCCGATAGATGATGAAAATGTTAGAGCTAGTAGTTCAAAGGACGATGTTGACGTTACAATAGAAAGACAAGAATTTGTTATTTGTGAATATAAATCGCGAAGAGGACAGGCGCGTTCTACTTCTGTCACTCCTCGTAAAAGAAAACGCATTTTGAGTAGCGATGAAGAAGACTCCAACGATAGCTTAAAGAGAAAGATAACGAACGATCAGTTGCCGAAAACACCACGTCGAACTCCTTCGAAACGGAGCAGCAAGCTCGCAAGTCCGAGTTGTCCATCACGAACGTATTCTCCGTTAAATGTTGAGATTACAAGTGGTCCGAAAACTCCGAAGAATTCACCTCGTACGTCACCTATAAAAACACCTGGCAGAAGAAACATAAGAGAAAGCTTTCAACGAAAGTGGATATTTTCACCAGTGAAAGAATTAAATCTCGGTATGAAAATAAAAAAAGTATTCTCAAAATTTAATAAAAAAAAATTTTTTTGGTAGAATAATATATTCATTAAAATTGTCATTAATGGGTTTGTTTTAGAAGAAGAGTGTGATGAAAAAATGTCTTCATTTTCAGAAGTCGTTCAATCGTGTGTTGAAAAAAATCGCCAAGAAAAAAATCAATTAACTGATTCTGAATCTACTAAACCATATATTGAAAAAGACCACGAAGAAAACTCATTAACTGATTCTGAAATTATTAAACCATGCTCAAAAAATTCAGAAGAACTATTTACTCCGCTTGAAAAGCTTTCCGAACGAAATCTACAAAACGTTATCGAGAAGTTTTATCGAAAAACTCCTCTTGAAAATAGTCCAATCAAAGAAGATCATCCCGATAGTGACGTTACACTCGTTGAAGACTCTGATGAATCCCTTGACACGGTTGTATCTTCACCTCCCGCGAATCCTGTTATAATCAACGAGAGCGACTCCAACGATTCTCACTCGAAAGGCAGACAAAGCAATTTACTCCAGAATACTTTGCAGCCCGTACTCGAAGAAGAAGCAGTCATAGAAGACGAAGTACCCTTTACTCAGATTATCGAGTCACATCAGAAAGCTCTATTCAGTCAAAGTTTATCGCTTCCCTCAACCGAAGGCTTGACCAAAGAGGTAACAGTAAAAGCAAATTTCAGTCCCCCAAGCAGAGAGGAAATTGAGAATAGTATGGAAGTATATGGCATCAACAAGTGTCGTAGCGTGCAACCGTTCTTTAGCAAGCAGGCAAACGCTGACACCCAAAATCAAAACCAACCTGCCGCTCAGCAGAAAATTCGCGGTCTGGCCAGCATTCTGCCCTTTCGCTCAAGCGTCGAAGGAGTCACAGGGGTCGACGAATGGCGGAGCATGAAAGTGAGCGAGTTTCATTTATCTGGTACCGCCCTCAGTTCATCAAACTTGAGACGAGAGTTTGCCAGCCACGACACCGTCATTATTACGCCGCTGAAGCTGCCACCTGATAGAGAGAGCGTGGAGCTGTGGTTGAAGGCTCGGAAGAAGCAGCAGAAGGAAGATGAAAAGCGTAAAATAGAGTCGGAAGCAAAAACTTCGCAGAAGTCTGAAACATCGGATAGCAGTGTTGATGCGCATTTTAGCTTGTCAAAGATATTCAAAGGAGTCGATACTGGCAGTGATGGATCAAAACATCTCGGCGTTTCTTGCGGTCAGATAGAATTTAATACCCGTTCGAGCATAAACGTTGAGGATGAAAATATGGGAAATGCAAAGGCGTTAACGACTGTACGTCTATTTTCAATTTACTAATTTTTTTTTCAAATATAATTAATTTGATATATACTAATGGAAGAACCAGTAAATTTTCATATTGCAGTACCAGTATTTAACAATATTGTGCTTGGAAGTGCACGTTATCACAAGACCGGGTCTTCTTCCCGATCCCCGACATGATGCCATTGCGGCAATTTTTTACGCCATTCATAATGATGTGCCGCCGAACTATAGCAAAGCGAAGCCATTAGATTGCGGTACCACACGTTATTCTTTTAAATCTAATTCTTTGTATTATTAGATAACTTGAGGAAACAAATTTCTTTACAGGTGTCATTATCGTAGATCCAGACAAAATGAATGTCGGCGTTAAAAATACAACTAATGCTAATTTCCAACAACAATCATTGATCTACGTTGAAAACGAAGGAGCTTTATTCGACGGCTTAGTATCCATTATTCAACGTAGCGACCCAGAAATTTTAATAGGTTGGGACATCGAGTTTTTGTCGTGGGGTTACATATTTCAAAGAGCATCGCTTCTCGGAAAAAATTTAAGCGGAAAAATTTCTCGTATTCCCAACGCCAAGTGCAACTGGGAGACAGGAGCACACGATCAGTCGATGCCAGAGATACACTTGGAAATTTTAGCCGAAGTAAAAATGCCGGGTCGCATTGTCTTGGATATATGGAGACTTATGAGACATGAGATTGGTAAAATAATGTTTTAATAAATTTGATATCATTTTTAATTATTTTTAAATCCTAATTATTTTGATAATTCATCAGCGTTGACAAGCTACACTTACGAGAATGTCATGTTCCATGTTATGAACGAAAGAATCCCGTACTCCAGCTTTGATACTTTGACGCAATGGTGGAATACAGCAAATCGTCAATGGAGAGTTATCGACTGCTATGCTAATAAAGTCATAGGCATACACAGAATGCTTCATCATTTGGATATCATTAGTTAGTATTATTGAAAAAGTATTCAAGACATATTATATTTGAATGTAACAACAAGATTACCAATCTTTCAGATCGAACAAGCGAGCACGCACGCTTGTATGGTATCCAGTTCTTCGAAGTTTTCTCCCGGGGCTCGCAATTTCGTGTTGAGTCGATGATGCTGAGACTTGCCAAACCTCTAAACTATATACCTGTCTCACCTTCAGCCCATCAGCGAGGCTGCATGAGAGCCCCAGAGTCGTTGCCGCTGATAATGGAGCCCGAGTCGACGATGTACAGCGATCCAGTTGTTGTGCTCGATTTTCAGAGTTTGTATCCAAGTATCATTATCGCATACAACTATTGTTTTTCCACTTGCTTGGGTCGCATCGAACACATTGGCTCGTGAGTACGATGAATTTTCTTTTTTATATCGTCGGTTTATTTTCAAATTAAACGCATGAGAGTGAATATGTTTCAAATACCGTTTAGTACAATTTTATTCCGCTTCTGTGAATATTTCAGTCCTCAACCATTTGAATTCGGCGCAACAACTCTAAAAGTACCTAAAAATCTTGCATTGAAGTTGAAAAACAAAATGAACTTTGCCCCCTGCGGTGTTGCTTTTGTGAAGAAAGAAGTGCGCAAAGGGATATTACCGCGCATGTTAACGGAAATTCTCGATACCAGATTGATGGTAAAGAAAGCTATAAAAGATCATTCGAAGGAAAACCGTGCACTGCAAAGGGCATTGCACTCTCGGCAGCTTGGACTCAAATTGATTGCTAATGTGACTTATGGATATACAGCTGCTAATTTTAGTGGAAGAATGCCTTGCATCGAGGTAATTAATTTTATTAACGGTTATTAAATTAAATAAATTATTATTTATTAATAAATAGTTATATAAATTAATTATTTTATTTATGCACCTAACCAATCAAAGAATTTTTTTGTGGTACATAGGTTGGCGATAGCGTTGTCAGCAAAGGCAAAGAGACTTTGGAACGAGCAATAAAAATTGTAGAGTCTACACCTAAGTGGGGCGCACGTGTTGTATATGGAGATACCGATTCTTTATTCGTTTTATTAAAAGGTAAATCTAGGGAAGAAGCCTTCGAAATCGGAGCAGAAATTGCTGATGTTGTTACTGCCGCAAATCCAAAACCTGTTAAACTAAAATTCGAAAAAGTTATGCAGCCTTGCATACTTCAGGTATAAATCTCTTTAAAAGCGGTAAAACATAATACCTATTTCAAACGTAATAACGTGAATTTATTTTTACAGACAAAAAAGAGATATTGCGGTTATATGTACGAAAATTTGAATGACAAACCAGTTTATTTAGCTAAAGGTATTGAAACCGTTCGACGAGACGGATGTCCTGCTGTCACTAAAGTAAGATTTTTTTTTTCTTTTTTTTTCTTTTTTTTTTCTCAAACGTATAATACGGACATAATTACCCTTTTCAAATTATCTGAAAGTTTTGACGTGCAGTAAATAACATTCATAATAAAAGTGTAATAATCAAATCATTAATTGTTTTTATTAGCTAGGACAAAAGATTTAAATTGATTAAGAGAAGTACTAGATCTCAATATATCTAGTGGTATTTGATTGCATTGCCTTGTTAATCTTCCACCATTTGAATAATATAAAAAAATGTGTACTACATCTATCTGTAGAGATCGACGGTAGTTTTTATGAAAAATATGAAAAAATTACATACTGAAAAATTAAAATCTGATACAATTAACAATTTCAGATTCTTGAAAAGAGTCTTAGAATACTCTTTGATACAAAAGACGTATCTTTGGTCAAGCAATACGTAACGAGGCAATTAGACAAAGTTCTAAGTGGTAAAGCCTCAATTCAGGACTTGACGTTTGCCAAAGAGTTCCGCGGAATGAGAGGATACAAAGCTGCTGCGTGCGTACCTGCTCTGGAGTTAACAAGGAGACTGATTCAGAAAGATCCACGAGCTGTGCCACGGACAGGAGCTAGAGTACCTTACATTATTGTAGCTGGTGGACCAAACGAACCTCTCATTCGTTGCGTTCGTGCGCCTATGGAATTAATCTGTGATCCATACTTGAGACCTAACACTACGTATTATGTTACAAAAGTTATTATTCCACCTCTAAATAGATGTCTCAATTTAATTGGAGTTGATGCTCATGCTTGGTAAGATTATTTATTTTTATACTAGATGTATATTTAAGATTGAAAACTTATGAATTATCAGTTGATTAATTAAAAAAAAAAAACTTTCTAAGGTTCATGGAAATGCCTCATCGCCAAGCTCTTAACAGAGTGCCAGGGGGTATGATAAATAGTAATCGTAAACAGAAAACGACAATATCCCAGTATTTATATAATACCACTTGCCCATCATGTGGGCAGAATTGTGATAAAGGTATTTGTGCAGATTGTGTGAATAAACAAAGTCAAACACTTGTCATTCTTCATGAAAAATGTAGACAATATGAAAGAATTTATTCAAACATTAAAATAGTATGTAATATATCAATTCATACATAAAATAGTTAACAAGAATTTATGAAATTATTACAAAGATTATGTTTATTATTTTAGATCTGTGAATCTTGTATTGGTGTCATGGATGCAGACAGTTGTATTTCTCTCGATTGTCCAATATTTTATCGAAGAATACAGGCACAAAGAGATAACTCTCAAATTTCACATTTATACAATTTAATTGAATGTATGGAACATTTAATCTAATGAATGTTTATTAACAAGATTTTAGTACAAAATAGTGATGATGCAACACAATAAAGGTGCATCTGGATTTCTAAATAATTTATACAAATGTACATGATTGTAAATATTGTTATTTTATCAAAAATTATTTTTATATAGATCATATTTTTTACAAATATTAGTCAACTGTATCAAGGATTCATCAAAAATATATTTCGTTGTATAAAACAATTCCATAGTTACTTTATAAACTTCAATATTTGTAAACATTCCGTATAGTTAATTGATTTTGATATTATTCGTTTACACATATCATGTAATCATAAATATTTGAAAATTTAAATAGGATGCTTTATGATTCATCTGAAAAAAAAATACATAAAAATATTAGTCATAGCATAATAGAAATATAAATCATTTTCTATCAAATACAGACAACAGAAGTAAATAAAAAAAATCATAATTGAACTGCTCTTAATGAAATAATAGTAGTAATAGCTATTTGCCTATATTATAATGTAATTTTTACAAATATTCATAAATTAATATTAACAATAGTAGTAAATTGCTGGAAATATTTTGGAATCAAACTATGTAGGTATCAAATGTATTTTACAATATTTTGTCTAAATTAACTTTATAAATTTTCAAGTATAGTAACAATAGAATACCTAACTAAATAATTTAACGATTTTCAAGAGCTTTGAAAAGATTAAAGTAGTCCTCTACAAATACTTATGACCGATAAGTATTTAAATATCAGTAGCTTTACAAGTAATTACATTGACAAGTGTTAACCTCCATGGCTGTATTTGATAGTCTTGTATATAGGTATAAAGCATAAAAGAACTTACGTCTCAACAGACTTGACAATTAAATAACTGCGAGAGGCGGCGAGTGTTAGAGTATGCTGCAGGAGCTCTTCTCACGAAAGGGATTCGACTTCTGGGAGGAGAAGCCGACGAGCAGGCAGTCCTCCTGCTCGTGCTCCATAATGTACTTCATGAGGTCCTCCACGGCCTTGCTGACGGAGATGCGCTTGATCGCCGCCTCCCGGCGCAGCTGCTCCGTCACCTGCCGCTGTTGTTGCAAATTCGAGATCACCATGTCCATAACCAGGAGGAGAGCCGCTTGCCTCTGGGCGTGGTCCCGCACTCTCTGCACTAACGCGCGGCTGCGTGATCTAGGCGGAGCTGGAGCGGTACCCTCACGTATTATCCGCTCGAGTTCTTGGGCTAGCGATCGCTCGCGACTCCGCGACGACGAGGCACGTTGTTGGTGATGTTGCTGCTCTTCCTGCCGCTGCTCCTGCCGTCGGCGATGGCGATTCTCGGACTTGCTGCGCGAGCGCCTATCTAGCATACACTAGCACTTTGCGGGCTCGGGAGCAAGTAGTCTGCGCGCGCGCTGCTCCGCTCGTTTCGGTTATTCTTGCCGAACCTGAACGGCTAAATCTTCCTACACGGACTGCCCCGGATGGGATACGGTTAGCTCGCTTAGCGCGGGGGCGCGCAAAGTAGTTTAGGCGTCATTATACGACCAGTACGCTGTACGACGTCATCAACTCATTAGCTCATCTGTGCGTGGTGCATTGCATACCGTGCATTGCTGCGAAATTATCTTACCGACGGATGAAAGGGAAGTTTCGAGTCACCGGTAAGATAGAATTTAAATCTCGCTAGATAATTTCATTTGACGGCGAAATGGCGAAAAAAATGGCATTGATTTCATAAAAATAAAAAATTTTCAAAAAATTAGGTATATGAGAACACCGACGGCTGAGAGGATGACAAACGGAATATAACGGGCCATGGAACCATTGTGCGTACTGTGTTATTTTGTATATACGATATACCTACTCGGGTAACTCGGGCTAGTGCAGCGCCACCCTAAACAAGAGAAGACAATGAAAATAATCTCTTGTACGTTATGCGTTTACTGTAGAGATAAAAAGTAAATAAACAGAAATAAACAGAAATGGACGTTCAAACGACGAGCACGCGGAGGAAAATATTGTCTCACGCAATTTGTAGCATTTTAACAGAATGCGGTTTCGAAGCGTGCGAAAGAGGCGCCTTAGAAACTTTGACAGAAATGTTACAATCTTGTAAGTTATTTTCCTAACCTACGAATTTTTGAATTTGTTTAATTTCATGGAGATCCTCACTTATATTTGTAATTATTTGACTTGACAGTATTGTGTGAAGTTGGGGCATCAGCTAGAAATTACTGTGAGCTTTCCGGCAGGACACAAATCCTCATAGCAGATGTTATACTTGCCCTGGTGAATTGTGGAATCAGGATTGACAATCTTCATTCATATGGTCTTCGGTCAAATAGAACAGTATTACCCACTCTCCAGCAGCAAACTCAACAAAAACAGTTGAATATTTTACAAGCTGGAAAGAAACAGAGTCATCCTCCTCATATACCAAGTCATCTACCACCTCTACCTGACCCTCATGCGTATGTTAGGACTCCGGTAAGATTGTTTTTTCAATAATAAATAAATATAACTTTCCACTTTATAATACTACCCATCAATTAAAAAAAAAAAAAGAAAAAAATAGGAAGATAGGAAATTTATGATTATTATTATTTTTGTAGACTCATAAACAACCTGTAACTGAATATGAAGCAATAAGAGAAAAAGCTGCACAACAAAAAAGGGATATTGAGCGTGCATTAACAAGGTTTACTGCAAAAACTGGAAAAACACATAGCTTGTTTCTTAAAGATGACAATAGTATGTTTCCATGTAAGTAACATGACATTATTAATTTGATAACTTTATCAATAAATGTAATTTCTAACCTTTTCATAAAATGCATTATAGTGATTGGGTGCACACCACAATTCCCTAGTTACCTGTCAGCTCTTCTACCACAAGATCAAATTTTTGATTCAGACAGTGAACAAGAAGCAAGTCCTGTTAAAAAGAAAAAAGAAAAAGAACCTGAGAAGAAGTCTAAAGATGGCAAACAAGAAGGTAAGAAATTAATGTTTTTTATAGCTTTCATAACTTACTAAACGTAAATATTTTGCAGAAACTGATAAACAAAATCCTGGTATAGATCAAAATGAAGAATCAAATGCACAAGCAGAGGTAATTGATAACCCATACTTAAGGCCTGGAAAAATTCCAAAAAATAAATTACCTCAAGCAAAACCCACAGAGAATAATGTAATAAGTTTTTAGTATATGAATATAGATTTAATCATGACTAAGGGGAAATATTGGTGAAAGCAGTGTAAATATTTGATTAGATAAAAACCATTAAAATCTTAATAACATTTTAACAAAGAATAAATGTTTTAGCTGAATTTGACCAGATAAAATTATTGTTAAATGAATTATTTTTTTTCAAGTTGAAACAATTGACCATTATGCAGATTAATATCAATAAATTGAAGGACATTTGTTGAAATTTTGTAAGTTAGAAAGTGTCAAGATTTAAATAAAAATAGTTATTTAAAATATGTATTTATTTTCACCAAAATTTCTCTATGATGTATATATATATATATATATTAGTTTATGAATGTTCTAAAACATTAATCATTGTAAGTACTGTACAGTTTTTTTTTTTTTTTGTTTATAAATGGTAACATGAAAGATACTGAAAGAAATTAAAATATCGTTTAATTAATTTATTAAAACTGTTTATTACATTACAACTATCTATCATAGGTTATAATAATTTTGTTCATAAACAATAAATATAAAATCACGTTTAAAAACACTCCAGTCCGATCTATAAGAGGACGGATACTTGATTGGTCAATATTGTAAGTAGATGAAGGCTCATTCTGTAGGGCAAGCTCGATGCAAGTACACATCTTTGCAATTATGCTTGTACGACCGATTTCTACTCTTAGCACCATAATTTTTTTTCGGGAAGGCTTGTTATGGCAATGGAGGGTTCGATCAACTTTCAATTGTATTGCACATTTATCGAGATACAAAAATAAATAGTCGATTGCATTGAGTTGTCGCTCGCAAGTTTATAAAAAATAGCGGCTTTATATTTGAAGGATAAATCTTCTCTTTGCACCTTACTACTAAAAAGACACGCATGTATGTATTCCGGTTATACGCACACGTGTTAATAAGCATTGCGCAAGTTGAGTACCCTTTTTTTGCATTAGTACGTGTGTACGCATCCGTACAATTAGCCATTACAAGTAAATAAGTTCGAAACAAAGTCAGTCTGGTTTAAGTAAATTTATTATTGAGATCGCAAAATTGGTTCAATAAATCATCTTCAACACTTTAAGTGCTGAGAATATATATAAGCATTTTCTTACTCATATGCCAATGTGTTTAGCTTTTTGAAACAATAAAATTCAATTTTTTTAATATGAAATAATTTATTCTTTTGAACTAAAGGTATAATTTCATTAAAGAAAAAGTACATCCCCCTGTGGGTCGTACATAAATACAGAAAAACAGTTTGTTTCAAATTTTTTACGACCCAATATGGGTCGTACAGCACTTAAAGTGTTAACAATACATTTAATATTCGAAATAAAATTTCCAATAATTTATACTGTGAAGAGTAAAAATGTCAGTTTCCTCTTAAACATTAACATTCAGCAAAGGCGTTTAACAAATATTACCCTGTACGAGAAAATAAAATCAGCCTTTGACACATTGTGAACCAACCAAGCGACAAAACATTAGTCTGACTCCGTTCCGAGCATCAAAGAAACAACAAAAAAGAAAAAAAAGTGGGTAGATAGAGAAAAATTTGTTGTTATCTAAAAAATTATCTAAAATATCGCTATCCGTAATATGGCATGAAAGGCGTGGTGAGTGACACAGGACGCATAAACGTTGACGAAGGCGAGGAGGTGACGACGGGCAACGGCGGTGATGGTAGCAACGTAGCCGTCCTAATACTGATACCAGGGCTGTCGGCGCACCCAGCGCAGTTTCATGCCCGATGCCGTTCGGATCTTTATGCTCGCGCACTCAGCAGCTCGGACGGTCTCCTTCACGCTCTGCATGAGGTTCTGGGCGTTGCCCACCAGCATGTCCGTGGCTTCTTGATCTTCTTCGGTACCTGCACATGTTCATTTGTATTAATATTGATTATCAATCAATATGTACTTACTTAAACATGCATTGCGATAAAGTCTATTCATTCTGACGAGGTACGACATTTATAGGAAAGACCATTTTCATGCTTTTAATGATTGAAAGGTGGTGAATACTTCATAAGCTTTTTTATTACAGAATCCGAGAAATTTGATTTTTCCTGTGTGTTTTGCAGGTTTTTTCTTTTATACAAAATTCCAAGAAAAAGGCCATGGCGCGCAAACTACCGCTTGGCATTATTCCTAGAGCTTTCTTGCAGTTTTAATCGCATTGAATATAATTGAGTTTCTTGCACTCAGCTAAAAAAATAGTATATACAACGCATGTGCAAACCGGGCAAGCATCGTTCGGCCGTTTTGTCACCGATGCTGCCTTGCACACTGGTTGCGTAATATACACTATTTTATAAATATACGAAAATTAATTAATAGAACATTTTTCGTTTTCCTTAGAAAATGGCAGTCCGTAAATATTTCCGTAGGTGATTGCATGCTTCCGTAGGCGTTCTATTTTTAAGGTTCTTAGAAGAGATAAATTTGTGAATCATAGAGTAAAGGTGTTACGTCAAGACATATGTAAACGTCTGGATGTTTTGTTTTTTTATGAGTTCAAAGATGCCATTCGCAGACGCGTATTTCTAATAAGTTAATTGGTTATATTTATACATAGTATAAGTTACGCGTCTTAAAATGAATTCTTTAATCCCCATATCGTAATAATAATCAAAAAATAATCAAATCGAAGAAATAAAGAAATAGTGACAAAAAAAATGCTAAAAATACTACCAACTAATTAAAATATTCTATCATTCATGTCATACATTATAAAAATTTACAAATACTTTCTAAAGAAAGAGACAGAAATAATATGCTTTACATAAGCTATATATAGAATGGAAAGCTTTTTTTTATGGAAAAATACATTTAAGGTGGTTCTCCAGGTTTTGAAGATATCTAAAGGGTTGCTGAAACTTTGCTGAAACTATTAATTAATACTTTAA